>PVLC010000914.1:49030-141513 GCA_004027655.1 Graphiurus murinus | reverse complement strand
CAGAAGTGGTCCTGTTCAGAGGGACAGAGCTGAAGAAAGAGAATATCACTTCAATGGAGACCCAGCCTGCTATGAAGAGCGTCCAGCGATCACAGACTCCAGACAATCACAGTTCCAAGGAGGAATAGTCTCAAAAGAGTCCCAGCAGCCTTATTCTTGAAGAGGGTTGCCCAGTTAAGGAGGAGACCTTATTAAGTGAAAAGCAGAGGCTGTTTGTCTTGCACAGAAGGAAGGCTGTTCCCGTCCACAGAATGCGTTGAGCATCCAGAGATTGGTTTTCATCTCCCTGTAGGTTGCAGCTGCATTTCCCAAATTAGTTTTGCTTGATGTCCACCCCTTGGGATGATGCTCTGTAGGAAGCAGGGTTCATGGCCAGGTTCTAAGGGAAAGCTGTCTCCTGTCTTCCGGTAGGCTCACTGTGCGCACAGGCACAGCAAAAAGACTGAAGAGTCTTGTGTAGAAACCTACTCACGAAAACTTCTGTGTCCTGCACTTACCTAAGAATGGAGTCCCCTTTGAAAGTCCCACCTAAGGGAGTCCTGAAGAGACGGTGTGCTCTAGAGCCCGGCTGAGAAATGCCAACCGAAGAAGGATTCGATTCATTAATGTCCAGACGCAATACCACCAAAGGTTGGCTTCCACAATGAGGCATTAAAATGCACCTATCGAGATGGCTGAAATAAAGAAAGCTGATAATACTCGGTGTTGGGAAACATTCTGGGTGATAAGAACCCTCACGGATTGCTGGTGGGGATGAAAAATGGTACAGCCATCTGTTAACAGTCTGGTGGTTTCTCAAAACATTACGTAGACATGATCGGTATTACCCAGCGAATCCACATCAAGGTATTTTTGCTACAAAAAGGAAAGAAACCTAACTTCGCACAGAAACTTGTGTATGAATGTTTTCAGCAGCTTCACACGCAATTGCCAAGAACTTGCATGCCGGCAGATGCTGGTGCACAGTATCTGCAGGATCATAAGAGCTCTGCTTCTCTCTCACTGGTCATTTTCAACTGAAAAAGCAATCATAGGTGCCTAACGAATGTGTGTTGAATCAACAAGTGAAGGAAGGAAGGAATGGACAAGTCTGTGACACAGGGATCATGAGATCGGAAGTCCTGGACCGTCTTGGGTGAGAACTCTAACAGAGGCTGCCTTATGAGCAGACTGCCAAGTGTTTCAGTTCTGCATGTTTAAAAATATTTTTTTACCTTGGCCCATTGGGAGTCCACCAAAGAGCCCATGCCCCAGTCCCTGGAGGCAAATGTTTTCTTGGTTTCCTTAAACACTCCTTCACAAACCTCTTCTTGGTCTGGGGCAGAGAACGTGTAGGCGGGAGCCCCCCACCCACCCTCCCTCCAAATGAGCAGCCCACCTATGACCGCTGGAGCCCCCATAACTGAATATAAAGCAACCGGATAATAAACAATGGTGAAAAATAAATGTGCAAGCCAGGCGTGGTGGCACACGCTTGTCATCTCAGTACTTGGGAGGCTGAGACCAGAGGATCTGGGTTCGCAGCCAGCCTCAACTACTTAGTGAGGCCCTCCACAACTTAGTGAGACCCTGTTTCAAAATAAAGAATTAAAAAAAAAAAGAACTGGGGGTATAGCTCGGAGGTAAAATGACCCTGGGTTCAGTCCCCAGTACCGAAAAAAAAAAAAAAAAGAAAGAAAGAAAGAAAGGGAAGAAAAATAAGTGTGCTCCAAGGAATAAGCTTTTCCAGTGTATCCCATTCCATTCCACTTTCCTAATGGCCCATCTAACAGGGATGCCAGCTCTGAGGCAGTTCCTGTTAATTTCTCACTACGGGTAACGTATGTTCCTCTTCTGAAGATGCAGTGTAAAGGGTTTCATTGCACAGAGAAGGGAAAGAGAGAGAGACAGCCTTAGATGCACACTGTCACCACACGTCTCAAACTGTTCCTCAGATGTCAACTTTTGTACGGGCTAATCCGCCAGGAGGCTGGCTGTGTGACAGGAAGGTTGTGATCCAAGCCCCTATTTAAACCCCAAGAGCAAGGAAAGGTGTTTGCTGTCACAAGATAAAAAGTATAGGGGAGCCGGGCGTGGTGGCGCACGCTTGTAATCCCAGCATTCGGGAGGCTGAGACCGGAGGATCCGGGTTCGCGGCCAGCCTCAGCTACCTAGTGAGGCACTCTGCAACTTAGTGTGACTTGGTTTCGAAATAAAGAGTAAAAAATAGGGCTGGGGGTGTAGCTCAAAGGTAGAACGCCCCTGAGTTCAATCCCCGGTACCGCAAAAAAAAGTATAGGGGAAGCCAGGACCCTCGCCACCACGCACTCACAGCATCTTAGCCAGGTCTGGGCCTCCCCACTCCAACCTTTCCACACTTTCCTATCCCACAGCTCAGAGCCCAAGGCTCACCATCTGCCAGAAGGGCCATCCAGGGGCCAGAGAGCACATCAGAGCACAGAGACACTAGCCCTGGTGGCTGGTTCCATGGAGCCTGAATGGACCAGTCCATGGAAAGTTCCTCTGGCAGAACAGACAGAAAAGGGACTAACACGGCCCCACGGCTCCCTCAGGACACAGAGCAAACGAGAGACATTTCAGGGACTGTGCGTTTTGCTGGGTGGACACACATTGGCTCCAGAGAGTGGGCACACCTGGCCTTGCTCACTCTTTCTGAGTGGTGAGCACGGAGCCCGAAGCCCAAGGGCTGTCAGGTGAGCCTGGAGCACTCTAGAGTCCCTATTCACACCTGGAGCAGGCTGTGACCTGTGCTGTGGTAAAAGACAGGAACTTCAGAGTCCTGATTCTCGGTCTTCACCTGTGATGCTCCGTTGTCTTTCCTTCTGCCAGCAGATGTCCGTGGGAATGTGACTCCGTCACCAAGAGGGGCAAGGCGGACTTGCCCCCAGGCCTTTGGGGAACACATTTCCAGCCTCAGCTTTTTCTCCTTTTTTGCCATTACCATGCAGTTCAGGACTGATAGCACTGCACCTGCCTCTGTCCTCGAGTCAGTCTAGAATCTGCCTGAGGGAAGAAGGGCCGAGTCTCAGGACTCTTCATTCTTCTCTGCACTGGGTATGCGCTGCATCTAGAGTCCTAACCCAGAGTGAGCAGGAGATGCTTGGTGGTGAAGGAGACCTTCACTTCCTCCCTTTACTGACCTCGCCTGCCTGGTTCTGCTCCGAGGTGCCCAGGGCCACAGAGATTGGGGCGTCCACAGGCATGGAGGGGCCGCAGCAAGTTTTACCCTGGAGCAAGACCCCCGCCGGCCCCCGGCTCAGACCCTTCTGGTAAGTTCAGGTGTGTACTGCGGGATGACGCAGGTGGTTTGTGGCAGTGACTTAAATGTGGGCTGACTGTAATGTTCGAGTTACAAAAGCATGATTGCTTTTGGCACTGCAGTGCCGGGGCTGCCTGGTTGCACTGTTAACAGTTGAGGCAGGCTCAACTGGCTAGAGCGAAGGCAGGTCCTCAGCCTCTCCGGACCACAGGCTGCATTGTGCTGTACCCTGCCCAGGCAGCCAAAGCCATGGCTACAATCTCTCCTGGCTGGAAATTGGCTCTTACCTCCCACTGTGTCTAAGGTGGCAGCCGAGGGCAGTAAGTTTGCTTTTATTTTATTTTATTTATTTATTTATTTGCGGTACTAGGGATGGAAACCAGGGGCATTGTATGTCTCAGCTACTTCCCTAGCCCAATTGTTTTATTCTTTTATTTTGAAATAGAGTCTCACTAAGTCACAGAGGGCCTTACTAAGGTTCTGAGACTGGCTGTGAACCTGCCATCCTCCCGTCTCAGCCTCCCAAGTACTGGGATTACTAACATGGACTAGGTTTGCTTTTACTTAACATGGGTCTTATGCTCTGTATGGGGGTCCCACAGATGGAGGACAACAGCCCACTCGCAGTTCTACCTTCAGAACTTGGGACTTCATCTTCTTCCAGACTAAGACTTAGACAAGGAGGGGTGTGATCTCTGAGGAAAGACCCCCCCAAGGCTGGACATTTGCAGAACAGCAGGGGGTGCCAGGCGCCAGGCTCCCCACGGTCCAGGAGGAGGGACACTCCAAGGGGTCTGACCACTCAGCCGGGGGGGAGCAGGAGGATGGTCCCCTGCGTCACACACTCGCTGGCAGCAAGGGCCCCAGGGGCTGAAGGGGGAGATGACCCCCATCCGGCTCCTCCCATGGAGTCACCCCAGCCACCCCAGGGCATTTTAGGATTGAGCCAGCTTGACAGAGCATTTGAGGCCCATGAAGCCACCTCACAACAGAACATGCAGCCGTGTGCACCCTCGATTCCCTCTTTCTGCTTCTCCTCCACTGTCTCTGGCCCCTCTGGGGACAATGGGTCCCTTCCCTGGGGCATTCTCAGAAGCTTCTCCTGGGGACTCCAGGGGTGAGGAGCTTGGGGCTCTCCTTGCTGCGTGGGCATTAGTCTGTGCATCTGTCCCAAGAAAGCCTCTCATCTCGCTCAGAGTGGTTCTGGTGTCGGCCGTGAGGCTGATGACGGTGCGCATGTGCAGCCCGAGGGAGAAGGAGATTGTGTGCTCCTGCAAACCTTAGCCTTCAGCGGGTTTCTCCGGGTGGCGGGGATTACAGATGATTGTTATTTTCTTCCTCTTACTTTTTTTTTTTTTATACAATGAACATGTTTTTATAAAATGTGCACAATGCACATATATTAACTATTAATAAGAAAAGATGATTAGAATAGGCTAGGAGCAAAGCCCCGACAAAGGCAAAGCCAGGAGGGTCACAGCGGATCAGCAGAGAGGAGACCACGGGGCACGGAATCAGGAGCGTGTCGGGGCCGCTGAAGAGCTGAGATTTGGCTCCATTGTGCTGCTGCATTAGGAGGCTGGCTAACAATTACAGCGATAATTATAATGATTTCAGGTTCTTTCTTTGCGCACCGTAGTTTCATTTTTCGCTGATGTATTGTGCTTGTTCCTGACATCCTGCGGCTGCAAAAGACGAATCCTCGCCCGGCACCTTAATTTAGCTATTCCCTGCACTTGGCCCGGCCCAACACCATTTCCAAATTGCCCGCATATGTTAAAACGAGAATGTTGTCCCCCACCCTGTGCTTCCATGCTTTCAGACACAGTGCTCTGGCCGGCATCTGCCCCTGTCCACTGTCCCCTCTCACTCCTGGCCTTTCCTTTTCTTGCAGCTGGCTCTCTTACTTCTACTCTTCTTGAGGGTTGCAGTTTCTGTGTTGGGCCCCTCCAGGGGCCAGGAACTAGAAATGGTGAGGAGGGGTGGGGCTGGAAATGAGGCCTCAGGAGGGCGGAGGACAGAGGGCAGAGGGCGGAGGTTTGGATGGGAGATGCTCACTGGCCCTTGGGGTTTGTGCTCATGGCCACTCCACTTCTGACCCCCAAGTCCTTTACACTTAGACAACCAGTCTGTCATTCCTTAGGATCCTGGCCCCTCCACAGCTCCTTCTGATGTTTCTTAGAAAGGAGATCCAGGCTTCCTGGCTCATGCCTTGCCCTTCCACTGTGCTGGTCAGGTGCTGTGGTGTTTGGTTTCATTCAGCCCCAGCTCTGTGCACTAGTGCAGCCACTCCCTGCAGTCATGTCCTGCTTTCCAGAGCCTTCCTGCCGTCCCCTTGCAGCAGTGGACCTTGCGTCTTTCCTCCAGCCTCTCTCCCACCCTCTTGCCCCTCACTGATGGCTCAGCCAATCCCCAGCGGTCTGAGCTATGAGTCTTGGCAATACACTCAACTCCTCCTCCTCTTCCTCTTCCTCTTCTTCCTCCTCCACCTTCTCCTCCTCCATGTGCTCTCCCTCTGTCTGCTCTGTGCTCACATGAACTAAACCTGGAATCTCCAAGAAATTGTGAGCCAGTAAATCTCCCTTCCTCTAGTTGCGGGTTCAGGTCTTTGGATCACAGGGGTGAGGGTGTTGACTCAGACAGCGGGGATCCTCTCTGTCCTGGTCACACAGAGCTCACAACCACCCCAAGGCCCCTCTCCGTTTTCTGCACTGTCGTCTCTCTGTCTCACATGCTTATTTTCTTTCCTCGTACACAATTCCTTCCACTGTGCTGGCCAGGGCCTGTGGTGTTTGTTTAAATAAACAAACCCACCATGAATGTGATATGGAAGAAGGCTTGGATCTTCCCGCCGGCTGATGACGGATGAGCAGGTTCCCAGACCCTTCATTTACAAGCCACGCCCTTAGCTCCTGCACTGAGGAGCCAGGTTCCTTACGCATCTCTTTTCAGACATGGTTTGAGCTCGGGCTGAGGGGCAGGCTTGGGATCCTGGTTCAGGAGGTCATGACCTGCTCCCACCTCTCTATCCTTGGGCTTCTCTAGGTTCCTGTCCTGCCCCATGGGAAAGAGGACAGAGAGGAATTTGTTGGTTTGTGTGTGTGTGTGTGTGTGTGTGTGTGTGTGGTACTAGGGATGGAACCCAGGGACATTCTACCTCTGAGTTACACTCCCAGCCCTATCTTTTATTTTTATTTTTTCTTATTTGGAAACAGGGTCTCGCTAAGTTGCTGACAGTCTAAATTGCTGAGGCTGGCTTCGAACTGGAGATCCTCCTGTCTCAGCTTCCCAAATACTGAGATTACAGGTGTGCGCCACAATGCCCGGTTAAGTTTTTTTTTTTTTTTTTTTTTTTTTTTTTTTTTTTTTTTTTTTTTTTGCGGTACTGGGGATTGAACTCAGGGGCATTCTACCTCCGAGCTATACCCCCAGCCCTATTTTTTATTCTTTACTTTTTGAAACCGAGTCTCACTAAGTTGCGGAGTGTCTCACTAGGTAGCTGAGGCTGGCTGTGAACCCGGATCCTCCGGTCTCAGCCTCCCAAATGCTGGGATTACAAGCGTGCGCCACCACGCCTGGCAAGTATTTGTTATTGATTTGCCAGAGATTGTATGGACCTTGCCTGCCCCAGAGGCAGGCTAGAGTGAGTGAGTCTCTCAGCAATTTCTGAGACTGTCACTAGGCTCAGGAATGAAGGCTGTGTCCACAGTATTCTTTGTGTGTGTATGGTACCAGGGATCAAAACCAGAGGCATTCTCCCTCTGAGCTACACTTGTTACCATTTTTTGTTTGTTTGTTTGTTTGGTTTTTGTTGTTATTGTTGTTTTTTTTATTTTGAAACAGGGTCCTGATAAGTTGTTGAAAGCCTCGCTAAGTTGTTGAGGCTGGCTTTGAGCCTGTGATCCTCCTGTCTCAGCCTCCCAAGTAGTGGGATTACAGGTGTGTGGCACCACGCCCAGCTCTGCAATGCTTTTGATACACTAGATTGTGCATGTGGAAGCTTGTATGTATCGCAGGGCTCTGTATGAACATCAAGTAGCGGCATCCGTGGACTTTACAAACGAGGAGCCTGCACTTCCGTCTTGGCAAACCACAGACCCTCCTTCCCTCTCCTGGTGTCTATGCATGTTTGCTCTGTGTGTATTGGCATGCGAAGCAGTCTCTTTCCCTGCAAACTGTTTAACTAGAAGCACCGAATATAATTAAGTAGTAAGCCGAAAGACAGGAAGTGAGGCACCTGTTGGCTGTTCTTCCCCCGAGGTGTGGCCACTGTGGCTTCCACGAGTCTGGGACAGCTCAGCTCCGGGGGACGGCGAAGACTGACTCTTGAGAGCTCAGTGAAAGGCGGCTTCCTGGGCCGGAGGCTTTGGCCTGTCTAAAACATTGTTGGAAACTGTTCTGTGCCTCTGAGGAAGCAGGGAGCAAGCGGACCCTGAGGGTCTCCCTCTGCCGCCCGGTTTTGCACGTGGCTGCTGCCAATTGTCTCCCTAACAGGACTGGACCATCAATCACGGCAAATAGAGCCGCGGGTAATTAAGTGTGTAATTTTGAGCTGCTCAAGTGAAATTCCATAGAAAGTGCATCATGAAACTGGAAATTATGTCAAATTACTGGCGAGGGGAGGCCAGGCGTGAATGTAGCCTTTCACTAATGCTTGACACGTGTCCAACACTTGAATGCTGCGGCCGAGAGGGCAGAGTTTCTGAGTGAGCCAGGCCTGGCGTGGGGTTCATGGTAGTTTCCGAGTGGGCAGGCCGGCCACAGGCCACATGCCCTTTGGTTATAAGGACATAAGACCTCGGGGGAGGGGTGGGTTAGGGCTGGCTCTGCGTTCCCAAGGTCTCCTGACTGGCCACCATCAGCAGCTCTACCAAACCCAGAGCCCAAGGGTGCCATCGCCAAGGAGCCTGCCTCGGAGAGACACTGCAGAGGAGGCTGGGGCGCCTGCGAAAGAGTATTTATATTTTAGGCAGGAATAGAATGCACACTCTTGAAAGTATTTTATATGTTTAACAGATTATGCTAGAAATAAAACCTGCACCCATCTTCGGGGGTCCAATCCCCAGCCTGCTCCAGTTCCCACCTGCAGTTGGTTATTAGCATCTGGGAGCCGGCTGAGACCTCTCTGAAATGCCAACACCCCCCCCCCCCAATTGGTCCCAGGCATCATTCTTAGTAGCACACCAGTTAAGAAATCCTTATGCTGCCAAGATGCACTTCCCTGAACTGTTTTGTGGAAATTGGATTTCAGGAGAACGAAATCCCAGAGCGCTTGGGGGGGCTGCAGGAGGCAGGGATGCCTCTGTGTTACTCATTTGCCCAGTAATTAATTTCTTCCCCAGTGCAATTTGAGGGAAAGGATTGTATTCATTAATTTATCGCCCACCTGTTCCCCAGGATTATTTTGATCACTTTTCAACAGGAGATTCTGCTTCCAGCAGGGAGGTTTAATATCATCCAAGAGCTAGCAGCTGAGTGTAATGAACCATGCTATGACCAGCGACTTTCACCAAACACACATGGGCGGACGCGGTGACCCCACAGCCGGGCCTGAGCACCAGCCTGCTCTGTGAAGGGTCCCCGGCAGCTCTGCCAGCGCCTTTCCTGACTCCTTGTGGAGCCTAGGAAGCTATTTGGGGTGTCCTGCCCAACGCCAAATCCCGCACCCTACCCCGTTAGCCTCAACAGCTCCTGTACCATCAGTGTCTGGAACACATCTGCAGAGGATCCAGGCCAAATTCAAACAGAAAGCGCACAAACCCGTTCTGTGGCAAATCCGATTATCTGTAGCAAGCAAGGAGCCTAGAAACCACCCGGCATTCCCCATCACCTCGACCGCTGCGGCTGCTTATTTAGACACAGAAATTATAGTGGATAGCACTCTGAAATTATATTTAACCCTCATTTAGATTCGATCTGAACCGACTTAATGAAATGTGACCACTTCCCTAGATTTACATAAGGAATAGAAATAGATCCAAGCCAGAAAGAAAGATGTCTGAGGATTGCTCTCTGCCCAGCAGGTGCAGAGCCAGGCTCTTTGGCCAGTGACAAGAGCTGTTGTCCTCAGATGTGATGGAGGAGGAAAGCTTGGTGCCTCGGGAAGGCACCCTGCCTCTCCATTCCCTGTTTGAGGGAGTCTGTAGGGCAGCCAGACTTGTGCAGGTCCCTGAGGGGAGCTGGAGAGGACATGGGTTCAGGTTGGGACCTCAGAGGGTGGGTAACACAGCCGCACAGCGGGGCATGGCTCTGTCCCTGCCTGCCCGTGAAGAGCTTCTCAGGGGATGCACATCTGGACCCAGACCTCACGCCAGCGAGTCAGCAGCCGGGTCCAAGTCCAGGCCAGTCCACCGAGCACTCTGCCATTTTTCCCTAAGAAATCTCATTGTTACCAGAAGCTACAGGGCTCCGTTGAGGGCCGACCTTCAGCCCTAAATCGCCCCTCTTCTGAATCTGTTAAAAGGTCCCCTCCCTCCAGACCATCACATGCCACGGGGCTGCCACAGCGCCGGTCCACTGTTGTGCATCCTACGCACGCTTACGTCATCGCTGCAGCTGATCCTGCAGCACGTGGGAGGCAGGGGCTTCTTTGCTGCTTCCTGCACATCTGTTGGAGCTCTCTGCCCACTGCCAGGTCTCCTCCAGCCCCCATCCTACTACACACAGATGTGTAAGTGTGCTGGGCTTTCTGAGAAGGGCCCGCGGGCGGTCAGGAGAGGGGCTGGCTGGGCAGAGCAGGACCTGGCTATTGTGGATATGCTGGGTGGGCTGGCCGACGTCAGCAGCACACTGGATGTGGACTGGAGGCGTTAGATCCAGGCGCACAGGTCCAAGTGAGGATGTGTGTGGGGGGGATCTAGGAACAGCAGTTCCTGCACTTGCCTGCCCAGGCCCCTCCGGGCCTTCTCCTCTCCTCTTGTTCTTCCCAACAGCAACTTTCTTCACAATTTAATACTCCAGTCGACATGACCAGGAACATAGTTCATTCCGGCTTTAAAAGGCTATGTGTAGATCGGCTTAGAAGGTTCCTGTGATGTGAAGTCAAGGACAGGACTCCAGCTCTAAGGCACCTGCTAAAGGAATAATAATGGAAAACCGCTTTTCACATCTCACTCATTTTAAACACATTCTAATTAACTCTGCCAGAGAAATAATTGGCTTGGATCGGGTGGACCTGATCTCGAATCTAAATAGGCTTCGCTGAGTGGTGTTTATACTTCAGCTCTGGTCTTGGGTGCAGTTATCATGTGGCTGGAATGCTAATGGGCCACTAAGTGGAGACAAAAATGGTACCCAGGTGTGTCCAAACGACGTCTACATGTTCTTAATCTCTGTGTAAAGAGGTGCTGGGAGAGTTTTGCCAAAGTTCATTTTAAGGCAGTTGTTTGGAACTTGCATTATTTCCCTGAAGAAATAACATCGGTGATGAGCGGCTAACTCCCCTGGCTGGGGTAACAATGATGGTGACATCCATCCCACGGGCTGGGAATCGTCTTCAGAACCAGTCAGTCCTGGGCCCTGGGTGGCAGGTGCTGATCAGTTTAGCAGGAGAGATGACAAGGAAGAAGAAGCCCCCTGGGACAGGGATGTCGTCAGATTCCAGACAGATGTTTGGGCCGAGCGTGATGCCCGGGACAGGCCCCTTCCCAGAGGCTGCTGGGGCAGGAGCAGGAGACTGGCACTGGGAGACCAGCTGGTGCAGTCAGCTGACAGTGGCTGGGGAAGACCCATACAGGCAAGGGAATCAGAATGACCAGGCCCAGGAGGGAGCAGGGGGCTCCTGAGTGGACCATGCACTATAGCTTCTGGAGGACATGGGTCAGAAAGTGAGAAGAAGGAGCCCTGGTCACCATCATGGAAGGGCGTGGCCATGGAGCGGCACGGTACCCATGAGCTGACCAGCTCTCCTAACCAGAAAGGCGACTGGGCAGGAGGAAGCAAGGCCTCTCTGTGGGAGGGCCCCTGCCGGCCAGTGGCCCCCAGCTGCTCCTTTGGTTCTCCGGCGGTGGGTTCGTTGAACAGATGTGGCCTTCTCCCGTCAGGTTCCAGTTTGGGCAGGCCCAGCTGCGCCTTCCTGCATGTTTGGCTTCAGGAGTGGGAGCTGTGTCTCTCTCAAGCCCTCCTTTCGGCAGGTGGCCTGCTCATCTCCACTTCTCATTATTATCCCTCCGTCTCCTTACTCCCCTGACAGCCACAACCCCAGAGGAGCAGCCATGTTAGGATGATGGCATTTCTCTGCCTTAGGCCGCCAGTGCCCTGTGAGCTGGCAGCTGGCAGCTCAGCTGGCTCTGCTTCTGCGGGCAGGATGAGCTGGTGACAAGGGGACGTAGTGCAGAGAACACCTGTGAGGTTGAAATTAGCGTCTTACGACTCTCTTTCCGCAGGCAAGTCCTGTGTGCATGGGATGAACCCAGGTACACACGTTCCTGGTAACTTGGCGTCTGCACTTCCCATTTTACATAAGAAGGCTCAGGCACTGATCTGTGCGTTAATAAATGATCACAGAGTGGCACCTGCATGCCCACCGCACTTCACAAACTTAAGGCATCACCACACTGGGGCTTTTTAACGGCCCCATAAAGCAGGCCCAGCAGGCGTCGTAATAACCCTGTTTTGGAAATGAGCAAATGAAGATTCCTGGAAGTAATTTGTCAACATTGCACCATTGAAAAACAGCATGTCCTGCTGTCGAGAGATTCTGCTGAATCTAAGTCACATGCCGAGAGAGGGTTGTCTGTGACTGTCTATAAGCAGAGGCCCATGCTCAAAATCAGAACGTCCAACTGCCTTTGATTTCAGCTGGTCTGAAATGAAAGAGGCTGAGGTCCATGGCACCCCCAGGTCAATCAAATAAAGACAACCAGTAGCTGATGTTGTACTGAGCTTTCACCATGTGCTAGCCGCTAATCTAGTCAAGCACCCATTAACATATCCATCTAATTCTCATAACTCCCCTGCATGCGCTTTACAAATGATGAAAGAAAGGCAGAAAGAGGCGAAGTCATTTGCTGGAGGACACACAGCTAATAAGAGTCCATGTTTGAGCCTAAGAAGTTTGCGTTCAGAGTCCAGGAGAACTCAGAAACCATGAACATGGAAGGGAGGGGCCAAGACCAGCCTCCTGGGCCTGGAGACAGCCAAGAGTTCTTGGAGAGTGGGTCGAGCTTCTGTCTCCAGATTTAAATAGACACTTCACTAAAGAAGTCAAGGAAGAAAGCGTGAACACAGGAAAAGGTGCTCACCATTGTTTTTCAGTCATAAATGCCTTGTGAAACTCAAAGCCAAAATGGCTATTGTCTTAAACTTACAATCAGTGCCAGTGAGGATACCAAGTCGCTTGGCCACTGGTAGTAAAGTGGAACCTACAGGCCCCCAGGTCCCTCCTGGCTGTTTTCTCCTAGGTAGGTCCCCAGAGAAGCCTGCACAAGAGCATCTCCAGCCACGAGAGGCGGCCCTTATGCCCATGCACTGTGGAAAGCACAGGTTACTGCGCACGTCCATTTAACTTGACACGACTCAGCCACAAAGAGGAGCAGAATGCCAGTGCCTGCAGCCACCAGACAATTCCCTAAGTACACCCAGGTAAAGAAGCCAGGCTCAGGAAGCTCCTTGAAGCTCGAGTCCACTGACAGAACATTCTAGAAAAGGCCAAGTAGTAGAGGCAGAACACGGGGCAGTAGCTCCCAGGGGCTGTGGGAGAAGGAGGGGCACCATGAAAGGGTAACGGGCCTCGGGGGCCCGAGATGCTCGAGGTGCTGATCTGTGGATGTACATGTCTGTACATGTCTGTCCAAATGCACTGTCAAAACGTGTACATGTTTACTCTTGACAAGTGAATTTTACTTCCTGGAAATCATACAGTTATCCCTTGGTGTCTTCAGGTGCTAGGCTGCACAACTCTGCAGAAACCAAAGTTCACAGATGCTCAAGTCCCTTATATAAAATGATGTCATGTTTGCATATAGCTTACCCTCATCTTGCTGGATACTTTAAATCATATTTAGATGACTTCTAATACCCAATAAAGCATAAATGCTACATAAATAGTTGATATACCATTTTTTTCTTCTTTTTTTTTTTTTTTTTGGTATTGGGGATTGAACTCAGGGACATTATACCCCCAACCCACACCCCCACTTAATTTTTTATTTTAATTTAAATTTTCATTTATTTACTTTTATTCCATGGTCAATATTTTCGTGTATATGCTCGTTGTTGGAACTGAACCCAGGGACATTCTATCTCCAAAGTATACCCCCAGGCCTATTTTATTTCTTATTTTGAAACAGGGTCTCATTAAGTTGCAGAGGGCCTCACTAAGTTGCTGAGAATGGCTGTGAACCTGCGATCCTCCTGCCTCGGCCTCCCAAGTACTGGGATTACAGGCGTGTGCCACCACACCCGGCTAAATGCAAACTCTTAAGTTTTTTGTTTGTTTGTTTGTTTTTTCAGTGCTCGGGATTGAAATCAGGGCTTCACACATGCTAGGCAAGTGGTTTACCATTGAGCTATCTCCCCAGCCTCTATTTTTTATTTTGAAATGGGATCTCACTAAGTAGCTGAGGCTATCCTGGAACCTGTTATCCTCCTGTCTCAGCTTTCCAAGTACTGGAATTATAGGCATGTGCCACCATCCCCAGCTATTGTTGTATTAAAAATATATATATATATTTTCAAGTTGTGAGTGGTTAAATCTGCTGACGTAGGACCCAGAGACACACAGAATTGACTGTACTTCAAAAGTGTTACTTTAAACAACACTTACAAATATCCTTTCCACCAAGAAAACTACAATCCTAGAGGCCTAAATTGTATCAAATATTTAAGAAAGAGTAAAGCTTCCCTAGAGAGAACAAAAACTCTTCAAAAACAAAAAGTAGAAGTTCTCTTATTTTCTCAGACTCATGTAAACTTGTTCCCCAAACCACAAATTCAATATAAAAAAGGAAATTTATAGACCAATATAACTCATGCATTGTGCAACAATCCTAAATAAAATATTAGCAAACCCAAACCAGCAATGTCTAAAAAAAGATGATACATCATGATCAGGTTGGGCTTATTCCAAGAATGCAAGGCAGCTTAGCATTTGAAATTCGATCAGTGTGATTCATCATATCAACAGACAAAGAAGAAAAATCATACAATTATCTCAACAGATGCAGAAAAAGCACTCGATAAAAATTCTATGTCTGCTATGATTTTTAAAAAATGCTTCACAAAACCCAACAAATGAAGGCAAATCTCTTAATCTGATAAGGTTATCTTTTACAAACCCACAGCAAATATCTCTAATGGTAAAATATTAAAGTTCTCTCTGTGAGGGAGATCAGGACAAGGATTCGGCCGTCACCACTTACATTTGACATTTAACCGTTGGTCCAAGCCAATACCTTAAGGTAATAAAAAGAAACACCAGCCTAAGAATTGGAATGCAGCAATTACAACTATATATTTTTTTGCAAATAATGTAATTGTGTAGGCAGACAAATTATTTAAATCTGTAGATCACTGCCAAAGACATGACAAATATAGAAACTATAAAGTAATTACGTTTCCATAGCAACAATAAACACAAGTTAAACTTTAAAAATAGGGACTGAATATGATAGCATATAAAATCAGATAGGATTAAACCTAATGAGAGATTTTCAAGGCAATGAAATACTATGGGGAGAAACCAGAGCAGATGTAAATGAAAGGGGACTGTTCAGCAATCATGGGCTCAAAATACAGAGACAAAGGAGTGGAGAAAAGCTGGTAACACTATCACCCGTTGATAAAGGACTGAAGCTGATTGGAAGACTTAACAGGACCCCAACTGCAATCCCTGAAGACCTCTGTGGATGCGTGTCATGTGGCCCTTCAAGCTGACTCTCCAAGCAAATACCATGGCAGAGTCACCGGGAGAAGCAGCATGCAGAGGACCCACCAGTGAGACGCCCAGACTTCCTACACAGCCAGGATGCAGTGCTAACGCCAGAACAGGCTCACTGGTGAACAAAACAGGGATATCGTTTAGAGGACTGACTTGCTGCTGGTGACAGAGTGAGGAGGGGATGGGCACCTTCCACAAACGGTGCTGCCTCAACTAGGTATTCAAATAGGGAAAATGAAACCAGCCCCTGCCTCCTACCTCCCGCCAGTGCAAAAATAGATTCTGGTGCACACCTGTAATTCCAGTCTTTAGGAGGCTGAGACCGGAGGATCCTAGGTTTGAGGCCAGCACACCATAACTTAGCAAGAGAGACTCTGTTTTGCCAGGTGTGATGGTGCATACTTGTAATCCCAGTACTTAGGAGGCAGAGCCAGGAGGATTGCAGGTTCTCAGCTAGCCTTAGCAACTTATGAGGCCCTTTACAACTTAGAAAGACCCTGTTTCAAAATAAAGAATAAAAAAATCGGGTTGGGAGTGGAGCTCAGAGGTAGAATGCCCCTGGGTTCAATTCCTAGTACCACACAAACGGGGGACACAGGAGGAGGTTTATGTAGAGAAGTGAAGGCACCATATAAAAAGGGGCCTGCAGAGAGAGGGAAATACCAGGAACTAGCCATTCCCAGGAATGAAGGGCGGCGTGGGCCAGGGGTTATGCTTGGCCCATGTCTGGGAGAGGAAAATGGCGTGGAGTCTTCTACATGTCTGCTTTTATATTGCCCCTGGACACCTTCTTTATCCGTGTTACATTTTGGGGCAGTTCCCTGCCCTTTGCACAGCACGCCTTACTGACCCTGTGTTGTTTCCCTGCCCTCCTCCTACAGGAGAGGGGGTCAGAGCGAGTAAGGTTCTGCAGGTGAACTTCTGGCTCATCCCAGCAGATCCGATCTCCTAATGTCTAGCTAGCTACCTAACAGGCTGACATCACAGCAGCAGCAAGAGCAGCAGGAAGTGAACTCATGACTCTTGGCTTCTGTGCACAGCGAGAGCCACCAACTCACAGGATTCACTGGCTCTGGACCACCACAGCCCTACGATGTACACCAGGCAGAATGTGAGAGTCTCATGGCCAGCCGGCCATGGGGGTTCACGCTTGTCATCCCAGTACTTGGGAGGCTGAGACAGGAGGATAGCAGGTTCACGGCCAGCCTCTACTTAGTGAGGCTCTCTGCAACTTAGTGAGACCTTGTTTCAAAATAAAAAAAAATAAATAAAAAAGGGCTGGGGGTGTAGCTTGGAGGTAGAATGTCCCTGGGTTCAATCCCTAGTACTATAAAAAATTAAAAATAAAAAAAACCTCACAGCCAGGGCAAGCTCGCCACTCTGGGCATTGATGTCTCCTTCTCCCAAATTTCAGATCACAACCTAAGGTGTTCTCTTCCACAGAAAAATATTCATACACCTTTCTCTTATTGATAGCACAAAATCTAACTGCAGCATGGCTCATTAAAACAATTTTTAAAGTCACTTAAGCAATTAGCCAACAAGAGATCTTTTGAGTCAATGGTGTGCCTGAACAATTATGAGCTGGCGCAGTCCTGATTGAATTAATTAATCAGGACTAACTGTTTTAGCCGTCAGCCCAGCGTGGACGCCTGCTGCCTCCTGCGAAATCACCGGTGGTTTGCTCCGCTAGTCAGCTAAGGTGCACACCCCAGGTGGAGGGCCGCCCTGCCACTGGAGGAAGCTCCTAGAAGAGGCCGAGCCCACCTGTGATGCAGCAGAGCAACGTGCCAGCAGGAAAGGGCATAGGGAGGCCCGGCCCACTGGCAGAGATGGCGGCATGGAGGCAAGGCAGAATCAGGGCGGGGGTTGGGAGGAGAAAGGAAAGACAGCAGCCAAGACGGCTTCCCTGCAGGACGCCATGCCAGGCACTCCCACAGGCCGCCCCCATCACACTTGTAATGGGCTGCTGGGATAACTGTTAGCGTTCCCACTCTGCAGAGGAGGAATCTCATTCCTCAGCAGCTCAGAAAGCACAGACCTCGTGCCGGGTTCTTTCTGTGTCTTGTCTCTGGTCTTTATCACACACACACACACATACACACACACACACACACACTCGCGCACAGAAGGGTCTTACAAACAGGAGCGACAAGGGGGTTGCTGGGTAGCATGCCAGGGTCACAGACTGAACAAAGGAGGAGCCTGACAGATCACACACACAGGCTGCTACCTGGCTTCTTGCCCGGGGATGTAGATAGAGACCAGGACAGGGAGCCTCCCCTGCGCTGGGGCAGGAGCCAGCCCATTTGCACAGCCACCGGCTTCTCCATGGCTCCTGGAGGGATTCGACAATGCAGGGGAAGCTAAGTTAAACTCTGCCTGCTGACTTGTCTGTCTCCCTGGCTTCGGGAAAGCGGCTCACCTCCCTGGGTTCACGCTTCTCAATGGGTCCTGCGGGCTGATGGGAACCGGGCAGAAAAAAGAGGCCTAGGGCGCGCTCATCATAACTAGTGTGTTGGGCTGAGCCCTGGCCCCAAACTCATATGTGGACATCCTAGTCCACACCTCAAGGCACGCAGTGTTTGGAGACAGGTCTTGAAAGGTGCGGTCAGGGTAAACTGAGGCTGCCAGGTGTGCTGTGGTGTCCAGGAAGCCACTTTCTCTCCAGATACAGCAACGCTGCAGGCTTTTGCTCTGCTAGTCTCTTCCAACAGTGGCCAGCAAGTCTGACTGATCACCGTGAGTGTCCTTTTCAAGCGTGGGGCGTGTGGTACCTCACTACCGATGATGGCCATTGTGGCCACAGCTGACTGTACTGGCCTGCGTCCCCGGGGTTCTGAGCAGCAGCCATGCTTACTGACCACCACACATTCCCCAGCTGCCTGGGGCACAGCGCCCTGGAGGGTCTGCAAGTGGACCACGGCCACTGATGCTGCAGTCACCCACACGGTGCTAACGGAACTGAAGAGTCCCCCTGGCCCAGTGACGCAGCCCAGGGACATGGCTCATTCCTCTCGACCTGTGGGTGCTGGTGTGAGCAAACACACCTGCTGAGCTGCCAGGTGCACAGGAGTGTAACACACGCCGTGATGTATGGTACATGACACTCGCTACGGGTGATGCGCAGCTATGTTACTGGTTTATGGACTTACTACACAGCACTTTAATCATCATGTTAGAGCACTCCTACTTATCTTTTTTATTTTTTATTATTTTTTTTGCAGTACTGGGGATTGAACTCAGGGGCGTTCTACCACCAACCTATACCCCCAGCCCTATTTTTTATTCTTTATTTTGAAACAGGGTCTCACTAAATTGCGGAGTGCCTCACTAGGTAGCTGAGGCTGGCTGCGAACCCGGATCCTCCGGTCTCAGCCTCCCAAATGCTGGGATTACAAGCATGCGCCACCACGCCCAGTTCCTCCTACTTATCTTTTAAAGAGCACTGTAAAACAGTTACACAGGCACCAGCCTCATGTATCTTGTGTTCCCGCGGTGTCTCCTGACTTGTCAGAGGCCACGCTGCCTGGCTGACCTGAGCCATCCAGGTCAGTTGATCTCTGCACAGCTCACTCTGTGACAGTCATAACCAAAGTCCCCTAATGACACAGTTCTTGGGATGCGTCCCCGTGGTGAAGTGGCGCACGACATGGGGCACAGGTGGAAGCTGTCTGATGGGAGGGGTGTCCTGACTCCTTCAAGGTGGAGGGTGAGGAGAGACTGGAAGGCATTTCCACTGTTGCAGTGAGAGGGGACTCTGGCCAGCGGCCAGCCCTGCAGGTGGCGCGCAGGTGCAGCCTGAGGTTCTCAGGGCACCGTCCGTTACCCCGCACCGTGTGGGAGGGCACACAGCTGTCAGACCTCACTTGATGCATGCTTAGGCTCTGGCAAAAAGAAAAACAGGAAGAGAAGTGAGAGCAGGCACTCTTTGCCGCAGCGATAAATGAATATTTTATTTATACGGCGGCGTGTCCCCCAGGTACCACGCTGCGGTGTAATGAAGTGCATGCTATGAATACCAAGCGGCAGTTCAATGAGCCATCCCACCAGAGCTGCCGATGGACCGGGTGCTGCGGGAGTGGACCGGCTGCTCACAGACGTGGGTGAAACGGCTGGAGCCCGGGGCCTGTCCCGGTGCAGCCGTGCTGCACAGAGCGTGTTTGTGAGCATGAGGAGCTCGGATGTGTGCACCATGGAGAGGCCGGTGGGATCAGGGGGTGCTCGATTCCCAAGTCTTTGGGGTGTGGCAGTCAGGGACTGTAGGAAGCTGTCATCGGGTCTGGAGGTCGATGCCCTCACCTGGGGAGAGTGGAGGGTCCGAGGTGGACATATGCTGGCTGGGAAAGGCCCTTGCTCTTCAGCTGCCTCTCCTCTCCTGGACGCCAGTCTGCCCAATGCTGTGCTCCCCACGGCTGGGTGGTGGGTATCGATGAGAACGCAGATTGTTGTTACAGCTGTTCAGGAAACGCTGTGAGAATATTTGTCAGGAGCCTTAAGCATGTTTATACCGTGCCCCTCTGCCATTTTCCTCCTAAGTAAATTGGATTGAAAAACAATTCAAGACAGAAACCTATATTCTATACAAGATTTCCACTGCCTAATAGAAAAATTTTCAGCAGCAGCTTGAGTTTCTAATAGGAGAAAAATAATTATAGTTCAAGCACAGTATGAAATATTGTGGGTCCCCCAAAGTCCTTACAAAACACTTACAAAGAGCTTTCAGAACCACGAAATTCTTGGGAGGTAGTTTGACTGTGGGTGGCTTTCCTTGAATCGTTCCCTAGGGTCGTGCTGAGTGGCTTCTCTTCTCCTTGTCAGAGGAAAACTTTCCACACTGCAACACTGCGATGTTGTAGACAGGCTTTGTCTGATCAGGAATTTCTTTTATTTTTGTGGTAGTGAGGATTGAACCCAGGAGCATTCTATCTCTGAGCTACGCCCCCAGCTCCCTCTTTTTTGTGTGATACTGGGAATTGAACCCAGGGTGTTCTACCTCTGAACTATATCCCCCAGCCCTGTTTTTTGAAACAGAGTCTCACTAAGTTGCAGAGGGCCTTGCATTGCTGAGGCTGGCTGTGAACCTGCAATCCTCCTGTTTCAGCCTCTCAAGTACTAGGATTATAAACGTGTGCCACCACACCCAGCTACCCCCAGCCCTTTTTAATTTTTATTTTGAAACAGGTTCTCACTAAGTTGCCAAGGGTCTTGCTAAGTTGCTGAGGCTGGCCTTGAACCTGAGATCCTCCCTGTCTCAGCCCCTCAAGTATTAGGATCACAGGTGTATGCCATTGCCCAGCTGATCAAGAACTTTTTTAACCTTAGTTGAGTAAAGACTCTTTGTCAGGAATGAATGTTGAGTCGCAGCCATTCTGCATGTATTAAGAACACACAAATGATCCTTTCTGTTATCTTCATTTTCCAAATGACACAGATGGACTTTCTTTTTTTTTTTTTTTTTTTTTTTTTTTTTTTTTTTTTTTTTTTTTTTTTTTTTTTTTTTTTTTTTTTTTTTTTTTTTTTTTTTTTTTTTTTTTTTTTTTTTTTTTTTTTTTTTTAACAGATGGACTTTCAAGGTCAGACAGCTCGTGCTCACGTTCTTGGAGTTAAACCAGCTTTGCTGTCCTTTTCCTGCATGTGGGTTGTTGGCTTTTGTTTTCATCAGGATCACAGGATCCCGGAAGATGCGGGAAGTGATCCTCTGTTTTGTGTCAATGGGGACTTTTCGAGGGACCCAGGAGCTCCTCATTAAAAGGTTGTAGAGAATTCCCTGCCTCAGAAGTTTTGGTTTCAGATTTTCTTTCGTGAAGAAATTCAAATTAGAAACTTATTTTAGAGTTACAGGACCAGATTTTTCTTTTCTTTGAGTCATTTTGGTAACATGCTTATAGCTAGGGCTTTTGCTTTAGTTAAAAATTAGAATGCATGGCCATGGAATGTTGTGTAGTGTCCCCTCTGAGCTGTCTGTTGTGACAGCCCTTTCTATTCTTGATGTTGCTCCCACACTTTCTCTAGCATTTTGTTCTTGTCACTTGTTCCAGGAGTTTATTCACTTACGTTCTTCTAAGAGTGTTTCTCTTTGTTGATTCTATTGTGTGTGTGTGTGTGTGTGTGTGTGTGTGTGTGTGTGTGTGTGTGTGTATGTGTGTGTTTTACTGGAGATTGTACGTAGGGGCATTCCACCTCTGAGCTACACCCTCAGCTCTGTTTTGTTTTTAATTTTTATTTTGAAACAAGGTCTCGCTACATTGATGAGAGTCTCACTACTTGCTAAGGCTGTCTTCAAACCAGCAATCCTCCTGTCTCAGCCTCCTAAGTACTGGGATTACAAGCATATGCCACCACGCCTGGCTCTATTGCATTTTTATTTTCAATTTTATTAATTTCTGCAGTTATCCTTCTTTCTACCCTTTTAATGTTTAATTTGAAGTTCTTTTTCTAACTCTTTGACATGGACAGATTTTTTGAGCTTCAGTCCTTTTTAAAATATACATATTATATATATATATACATATATATATGTGTGTGTGTGTGTACATATATTAGAATAAAATTTCCCTGTAAACATGCCTTTTGCAGCATCCCACAAGTTCTGAAATGTACTATTTTCTATTTTTATAATTATGCAAAATTTTCTTATTTAATACCTTGTGTTTTGGAAATATGCATCTATGCTATCTATTACTTTTTTTTTTTTTTGCGGTACTGGGGATTGAACTCAGGGGCATTCTACCTCCGAGCTATACCCCCAGCCCTATTTTTTATTCTTTATTTTGAAACAGGGTCTCACTAAGTTGCAGAGTGCCTCACTAAGTAGCTGAGGCTGGCCGAGAACCCGGATCCTCTGGTCTCAGCCTTCCAAATGCTGGGATTACAAGCGTGCGCCCACCACACCCAGCTACCCATTACTTTAAAAAGTATTTAAGGTCTGAGGATGTAGCTCAGTGGTAGAGTGCTTGCCTGGTATGCATGAGGCCTTGGATTTAACCTCCAGTATTGTAAAAAAAAAAAAAAAAAAATCTAAAGCTGATCATGCTTGTAATCCTAGTACTTGGGAGTCTGAGACTGGAGGATGGCAGGTTCAAGGACAGCCTTAGCAATTTAGTGATGCTCTCAGCAACCTAGTGAGACCTTGTTTCCAAATAAGAAATAAAATAGGTCTGGGGATATAGCTTGGAGGTAGAATGCCTCTGGGTTCAATCCCCAGTACCACACATACACACACACACACACACACACACACACACACACACACACACACAATTTAGAATGTGTAAGTTAATAAAATGCATATATCAAAAAGAGAAGGAAGACCGAAATTCAATAATTTAAACTAGCAGGCTTCTCACTCAACTAGACGGCTGGATCTGAAATAGGAATCACTACCACCCATCCATTTTCTTGACCCTCCCAAGCGTGGCTCAGGAACTTGCTGTCTTAAGCTCAGCAGGCTCAGAATGCTCAGTACCAAGGGAGTTGGCCAGCAGCTCCGCCTGCCTCTGGCGGCGATGGCAGCAGCTTTGAAGTCACTGGCAAGTGTTTGCAGTTTCTGGTGCATTGTCTGTTTGAACCTTCTCCCTGCGGTGGCCTGTGCAGAGCATGAAGCACCCTTGAGGGGTGTGTGTGTGTGTGTGTGTGTAAGGTCACGTGAATGAGTGTGACATGTCTGTGGGTAACAGGTTGATCGGGTCCAAGCCAGGTGGAGTACTAGTCCATTTTCTGTTTCTATAATCAAGTACGCAAGGCTGGCTACCTTAGACAGAGAAGAGGCATGTTAGCTTCGGTTCTGGAGGTTCGCGGGCAGGGTGCCAGCAGCGGCTCTGTCTGGTGAGGCACTCTGCAGATGGGACCACATAGGCAGCAGGAGATCGAATTATAAGAAGCAGAAAGAGACAGGGCCAGGGACCAGGAGAACCATGCTCATCCTGTGACCCCAGGGACCCCACCCCCCAAAAGTACCACCCCTGCAACACCACCACACTGAGCCTCCCACACATGAGCCCCCAGGGGGACACACACACACATGCAAATACAGCAGCATGTGAAGACAGGGGCCTTGGGTATGTTCAGCAGAGAACTGGGAAGGCTGCTTATGAGAGAAAATGGGGCAGCAGGGGGGACGGGGACAAGGAGAGAAATGATTAGATACTGATGTTTCTGAGGAACAGATGCAACCAAGTTTAAAAATGGCTTTGGGTCTGGGAGTTGTTTATCATCTCATGCAACTTTTTTTTGGTGTGTGTGTGGTACTGGAGATTGAACCCATTCTACCTCCAAGCTACACCCCTAGCACTATTTTTTATTCCTTATTTTGAAACAGAGTCTCACTAAGTTGCAGAGGGCTTCACTAAGTAGCTAAGGCTGGCTGCGAACCTGCAATCCTCCTGTCTCAGCCTTCTAAGTACTGGTATTACAGGTGTGCAACCCCATGCCCAGCTCTCCTGCAACTTCTGAATGCTTTAGGGTTAGACTTGGTCAGATTCACCGGGCTCCCAGTGCATAGCCCCTCTAGCGGTCTGGAAAGGGCCGGTGTCCCTCCAGCCCTCAGCCCTGAAGTGAGGAGGTGGAGGTCTCGCCCCCTCAGCGGCTCTTCCTGGGGCCCCCCATTGCTCTTATCACCTGGTGGCCAGTCTGGAGATGCATCCAGAGGACAAATTCCTTTTGCAGCTGCCCGCCTGCCTCCCAAACCTCTTTGTGGCCCCGGAGCCCCTCCCTGGGCTTGGTGTCCCTACGGGATAAGAGCTGTGTGTCATACCGGAGGGGAACTGGAGCAATAATTGCTGCCTCGTTTTCACACGTGGAAGGAGCTGCCATGTGATATCATGAGCCAGACGAGACACTTGCTTCTGTAGCGGCTCCAGCCCAGAGCCTCATTTTTGTTGTTTGCAATCATTATTATTATTTTTCCCCTGGAGTGTTTCTTCCTTCATACCTGCCAAGTTCCATTCTTTCTTGGTATGCTGTAGCTGAGTTTGGGGACTTGGGCTACTCGTATATATTTTTAAATCAATATGTGGTTTTCTGCTCTAAACAATATCAGAAAAATAGGTTTTACTTTTGGCAAGAAAGCAAAATGTGATTTATTACGGGAGCCCGGTAAGCTACATGTATTTGGCCATAAAGAATAACACTGGTGGTATTCTTGACTAATAACTTGTCTCGAGTGGAATTCACAGCTTTTGATGAATTAATGGTCACGTTTGACAGACTAATTAAATTGCCTTCCTGAGTTCACAGAAAAACAGGTTTATCCAAATGCCTCCAGAATCCTTTGTAGTTCTTAGAAACCAACATTTTGTTTGTTTGTTTCTCTTTTTTCTGGGAGAGAGAGAAAAAAAAAGCTCTTGGAACAGGCAACAGATACCTCTGACCTTCAAGCCCAAGGAGCCTTTGACCCCCAGAAGGGGGTATGTGATGGTCACAGGCTGGGTTACAAGAGTTGGCACCATGGATCACTGTGAATCCTAGCCAGCTTTTCATCACTGTGACAAAACACCTAACGGGAACAACTCAGGGGAGGAAAGGGTTAATTGGGCTCATGGTTTTAGGGATTCAGTCTATGGGTGGCAAGCTCCAAGGCATGGCAGCAGGGTATGGTGGAGGACAGGCGCTCAGCTCAGGGCAGCCAGAAAAGGGGGAGGAGACCAGGGACAGATAGCGTCCCCAAGGCCAGACCCTCAGTGACCCAGCTTCTCTGGCCACACCCACCTGCCTGCAGTTACTACCTGGTAAATCCATTTACTTTATTAATCCAGCCAGTTGCAATGGCCACACCTGTAATTCAGGACAGATATAGTCCCCAGTGGCCACGCCTGTAATGTTCTCAGTTGGCTGAGACAAGAGGATTAAATGTTCCAGCCCAGCAGGTGGTCATTTAATAAGACCCTGTTTCAAAAATAAAATAGCGCTGGGGGGTGGAGCTCAGAGGTAGAATGCCCCTGGGTTTAATCCCTAGGACCAGACAAAAAATGATCGATCCATTAACAGATTAACCCACCGATGAGGTCAGCACCCTCATGACTCACTTGTTGTACCCCTGAACACTGCAGAGGGAAAAGGGAAGAGCAGAGGAAAACAGGTGAGGGCGCCACAGCCTCCCTCCGATGGTGCCCTGTGCCTCTTGGGCTGCTCAGCCTTGGAGGCCTCGAGGCACCCAAACTCTGCACCATACTAGACCTGGAAAGTAACGTGCCTGAGTAGCCCCGCAGAGCCATCAGCACCCTCTTCCACTGTCGCAGAACAGCGTCGATGCCACCACCCAGAAACCCAGAAGAAAGGGGAGCTCATGAGAAGTGCTATGGTCCCCCAAGGACAGTGCTAACTTAGAGGTGGGTTAGGGACAGTGTTGGAGAAAGCACAGGCTCTGGAGCCCCGTGGTACTCATCCAGTCAGTGGGAGCACACCCTGCTGGCCCTAGCCCTTGCCAGGAGCAGCTGCAAGAGTCTGAGGGCGCCAGGAGCAGTACAGGTGACCACTTGGTCTCCACAGCATCCCTTGCCACGTGCTCCCCACTAGGGAAGACCATGGGGTAAGGGCAGCATCATTCTTCTCTGAGATTTCAGAGGAGCATGGCCTTATGCCCTCTGGATTTGCAAATAATAAAAATGTAGATTTGGAGCTGTCAGGATATACCTTCCCATGTGAAGAGGGCTTACCTAGTATGTATACCCACAGAGAGAGGAGAGAGAGGAGAGGAAAGGAGAGGAGGGGAGAGAAGAGAGGAGAGGAGAGGAGAGGAGAGGAGAGGAGAGGAGAGGGACAGACAGACTGCTTGACTTTGGAATCAAACTTTCCAAGCTGGATGCACCTTGTTTTGTGGGTACTGGCGGGGGTTCGAGCTGAGCCTACAAGCACCTGCGGGGTACCCACCACTGTCAGGCTGAGGCTTAAGACCCAGGAGACCAGGGTGCACTCAGTGAGTTCTAGGTATGTGCAGCTGACATCCCAGAGTAGGATTCTGGACTTTCCAGGAAGGAAGAGGACCTACAGCTAATCATAAAATTTTATTAAATGTGGTGTAAGTTTTGTGTAAGCACCCCAACTAAAAGATAGATTGTCAGATTGGCCATATTATATGCTGCCTACAAGAAACACATTTTAAATATTAATAATTAATAACATAATACAAAATTTAAATATTAACTAATTTTAAAAATTTAAATGTTAATTTTAAACACATTTAAAATATTAATAATTAATAAAAAGCCGGGCATGGTGGCGCACGCTTGTAATCCCAGCATTCGGGAGGCTGAGACTGGAGGATCCGGGTTCGCGGCCAGCCTCAGCTTCCTAGTGAGGCACTCCGCAACTTCGTGAGACCCAGTTTCAAAATAAAGAATAAAAAATAGGGCTGGGGGTGTAGCTCGGAGGTAAAATGCCCCTGAGTTCAATCCCCAGTACCGCAAAAAAAAAAAAAAAATTAATAAATCACGAGTAAAATTAGAAAGAATTTAAAACCGAATAAAAAGAAAACGTCAAAATGTATGGGGTACAGCTAAACTGTACTTGGAGGGAATTCTAATGCACTAAAAGGTTAAAGAAGAGGAAAAACTCAAACTAATGATGTTCACTAGGAATCCTAATGCACTCTGAAACGTTAAAGAAGAGGAAAATCTCAAACTAATGATCTTCACTTTTACCTTAAGAAACTAGGAACGACAAAAGATAAATTAAACACATCGTAGCAGAAGAGAGGAGATAATACACATTAGAGTAGAGATCAATGAAATAGAAACAGAAAAGCAACAGAGGAAAATCAATGAAACCAAAATCCCTTTCTCTGAGATCAATAAATCTGGTCAATCTCAAGCCAGACTGACCAGGAAGAAACAGAAGACAAATTCTCACTATCAGGAATGGGAGGGGTGTCGTGCCTACACACTGGAGATGTTCAGGTGGATGGACGTTAGCCTGCTGGTTCTCCAGCGCACAGCTCAGCCGGGCAAGCCCAGCTCCAGCCTGTGCACTTGAGTATCTGGGACAACTTTAAATAACTTTTCCTCTCACCAAAGAAAGGCACCCGGTTTTCCTGGTTTGCTAAGATATGTTTCATCCCAGGCTATCTTTTGACAAATGAGAACCAATGAACGTGCTTCAAAATGATGAATTCAAGTGCACGTCTGCATCCGCAGGCCCCTCTCTGGCCTTTACTGCCGGGCGAATGGAAGCACTCTTCCGAGAAATCCTGGATTAACTCTGCTCGCTCTCGCTGTGCACCTCCACGGGGCCTCTGAGTCCGACTCTGCTGAGCTGGGGACTGATAAGAGAGAAAAAGCTTAGCTCGCAGGCTTAGTTCCTGACTCCAAGGGGTTGGAAATTAGGACAGGTAAGAAAAATAAGAGTGTCCCTAAACACGTCTCCAGGATGAAGCCCCAGTCCCAACCCCCTTCTGCCTAGACACTTGGGTCCCCTAGGCTCTGCATCTTTACAGCTGGCTTAGAAAGACTCGGTAAATCCCAGCTTCAAAAAACCCCAAAGTCAGAGGGCAGAAGTGTAAGCTCTCCTGCTGTGGATGCAGCCACCATCTCTTATTTTGTTGAGTTACAAATGCTGCTTACCTTCCACCCAAATTGAATAATGCAGGGAAATTAGTCTCATCAGTTCAATTAACTGAATAATTGTGCACTTGGTGTGTCCCAGACACTCCTATCCGCGCTTTGCATTTAATAACAGGCTGGAGAAAAACAAAAGACCCGGGGAGTGACATGTTAAACTGCAGTCAGAGCCCGGCATGGTGGTACAATGCTGTAATTTCAGCACTTGGGAGGCTGAGACAGGAGGATCACAGGCTTGAGGACAGCCTCAACAACCTAGTGAGACCCTTTTTCAAAATGAAAAAATAAAAAAAGGGGTGGGGGAGCCAGATGTGGTGGTTCACACCTGTAATCCCAGTACATAAGAGGCTGAGACAGGAGGATCACAGGCTTGAGGACAGCCTCAACAACATAGTGAGACTCAGTAACATAATAGACCCTGTTTCCAAAAAAAAAAAAAAAAAAGAAAGAAATATATATATATATATATATACATATATATATATATATGTATTTGTGTGTGTGTGGGACACATTCAGTCCCCCACAAAGGTCTGTGGGGCTGGGAGCCCATGAGCAAGAGATGGGAGATACCTCTCTTTCAGGTCCTGTACCAGGAAATCTCAGGCGAAATGCAAAGTTAAGAGAAAATATTTCCCTGGAACATCATGGCAGCATTATTCACAACTGCAAGGACTGGAACTAACCCCCAAGGGCCCGTCCACAGCAGAGTGGACCGATCTCTACATCTACACGCATGTGGCGAGGAGGAAGAAGTACAGCTGTGAAGCAGCACATGCGTCCCCCCAGCAGCATGCCGAGCACAGCGCATTTGTCTCTAAAAAGGGGGAAGAAGCCGGGCGTGGTGGTGCACACCTGTAATCCTGGTACTGGGGAGGCTGAGACAGGAGGATCGAAGATTCAAGGCCAGCCTCAGCAACTTGGTGAGGCTCTTCAGCTACTTAGCGAGACCCTGTTTCAAAACAATACATAAATAAATAAATAAATAAATAAATAAATAAATAAACAAACAAATAAAAATAAATAAGGGCAGGGGTGTATCTCAAATGTAGAATGCTCCTGGGCTCAACCCCCAGTACCAAAAAACAAACAAAATTTTAAAAAAGTATAGAAAATATGCCCCTCTAAATGGAGGGGTTAAAGAAAGAAAGAAAGGAACAACGACAACAACAAAAAGTCTGAAAGGATAAATAATTTCCATGGTTGGTCTTTAAGAAGACCAACAAATGGCTAACTCTTGGTGTGTGTGTGTGTGTGTGTGTGTGTGTGTGTGTGTGTGTGTGTTTGGTCCAGAGAGGGGCAGTGTCTAAGTCCCTGGGGACAGTAGTGACAGAGGAGGTCAGGCTGCAGAGGGCAGGACCAGGCCAGGAGGACCCGGGCCTTGGGTGCAGTGGTTCTTCCATGGCCCTTGGGTTGCAGGATGCCTCGGCCCTGTGGCTTGCTCATCCATGAGGGCACACTGGGGCCCAGCAGGAGATGACACGTGCCACCCCGGAGGCTTCCCATCCTTCCCTCCCGCACTCCTGTTGGACCGTAGGTCTCAGCGTGTGTGGGCCAGGGCCCTGTGCGTCAGGCTGTACCCTCCTCGTCTCTCCTCCTGCAGCTGTGAAATGGGAGAATTAATCTCTACCAGTTGTACAGAGTCCTGAGTCACTTTGGTTACGAACCATTTTCCAGAGCTCTGAAAAAACAGCCGCAGTGAAATACAAGAAGTTTTTCAGAAGGAGTCAAGGCTGGCTGCCAAGGAGAGCTTGGGCCACGATTCTTGAAGGGGAAAATTCAGACCTTCTCATGACTAACCAAAGGGAAACAGGGGAAAAGGAAATTGCAAATTTGTACCAAATCGCTGCCCTTGGAGCAGACACTGCGGTCTGAATTCACTCTCGGCGGGGGAGGAAAGGGGTAACGCATCCAGGATGTCTTCTCCCTTGCTCTTTCTCCTGACTTCTTATTTTCCTCCGAAAGGTAAAACATATCGGCTGACCTGCCTCCAGAAATACCTGCCCTCCATGCAGAGGCTGAAGAGTCATTGCCAAAGGCAAGGCCAGGGATGACAGCTCCTGGTGGCCACCCACCCGGGACGCCCAGGCAGAGCCCATTCATCTCCCAGAAGCAAACACTGTAGTCAGTTTGCAGACTCCTGTGCCCTTCTTTCCCTCTCCACTGACTAAATGTTTTAGTTTAGCCCATGGTGAATTATTTATTGGGAGTGAAGTGAAGATATTGGGGGGGGGGGATTCAAACCCAAGGGAGCAACGAGGAGGTAGGAGACACGTACCATGGTGTCTTTTCTTAGCTAGAAAAGAGAGCAGAGTTCTCTTCTTCCAGTTGCACCAAGGTACAAGTAAAGTCAGCAGGTGTCCTTGCTCCGGGGCTTTAGAAATGCTGCCAGCACGGGGCAGCCGTCCGCCAGGAGTAGCTACCTGGTGCCCAGACCCTGGGGGCCACGTGCCAGTCAAGCAGGGGGAAGCGCGGGCTTCAGACCCGTGCACTGGCGCCTGCTCTGGAAACCCGCTTGTTAGAGCTGGGAGAGGCCTGGGTGTTGCTGACTCAGTTGTTTATCGGCTACTAGACAGCTGGATGCAGTGTCTGAATGAGCTACCCAGGCTTCACAGAAACAAACACGCAGCCCAGAGACAAGTTTGTTTCAAATTGAAGTCAGCTCACCCATCCCTGGTCCCCGAGCAGGTGACAGGACTCACTCAGGGCGCTCACCACCGATGGGCCAGGTGCCTCTGGAAAGCTCCATCGAGTGGTCTACAGGGTTAACCCGCTTCCGAGCCTCCCGTGCCTGCAGAGCCACGTGAGAAACTGCTTCTGTCTGAGGAGTGAGCAGCGGCCAAGGCTATTTTTGGTCCTGTCTCCATGGTTTGCCTTGTAGTAGTAAGTTCTGCTGTTTATCCTGGGTGTTTGCTGTTGTTTTCTCTGGAAGCTCTTGTGGTGTAGATGAGACGGAAGGTGGAGGGGCCTGGGTCCAGGGGAGCGCCCACCATATGCAGTATGCAAGGCAGAGAGCTGAAGCCAGCCGGGCCTTGGAACCTTCCTGCCAGCCGGGGTCCCCTGGCCAAACTGAGCGTTACCCAGCAGGCAGTGCAACTTTTGTCTCTGTTCTCTACTGTCAACCATTCTGGATTGACAAGGGAGGCGCAGTTCATGATAAATTCAGACTCGCCTGGAGTTAATGCAATCCCATTGCTCTGGCGCCAGACTCCCTGGGGTCAAACCCCTGGTGCTATGCTCTTCAGCCCTCTGCACACAGGACACCCTCAATTTCAGAGCCGCCCCACAGAGCAGGTACCGCGGGTGCCCCCCATCACAGACTGAACGGACACAAACATGGAGAGAGATGAAGTGGCTTGCCCAGAATCACAGACTTGGTAAACGTGAGTGGAGATTTAATCCCAGACAGTCTGATGCCAAAGTGAAGATAACCAGCCTGGGTCCTGGAACAGCCGCCTCGGTAAACACCCCGGCCAGCCGGTCAGCTGGGGCCACCATAACAAAGTGCGCAGCAGCGGGCCCTTCTTGGGCAGTCTTTTGTTTTCTCCCAGGCCTGGAAGCTGGAATTTAAGGTCAAGGTGTGACCCGGCTGGTTCCCCCGAGGTCTTTCTCCATGGCCTGAGACGTCTCTTCTCCTGTGTCCTCACATGGCCCTCCCTCTGTGTCCTCAACTTCTCTTCCCATAAAGACACCAGTCAGATTGCATTGGGGCCCAACCTATGGACCTCACTTTAACGGAGTCACTTCTTCAACGACCCTGTCCCCTAACAAGGCTACATTCTGGGGTCCTGGGGTTTAGGCCCCAAGGTACGGCTTTGCTCCCACCCTATGGACCTCATTTTAACTCGATTATCTTGGCGAAGGCGCTGTCTCCAAATGCAGGCGCCTCTCTGGACCTCAGCCAGAAGCCACTACCGAGAGACACAATTTCTCACTGTTTCCCTTGACTCCTCAGGAATGACGACAAACAAGCCCACCGAGGTGGCGTTGGGCTTGCAGACCAATTTCAACAAGTAGGCCAACGAGCAAGCACAGGGCCTGTGGATGAGGACTAACTGCAGTTATTTGTTTATGCCTCTGGCAGTCTCCTGCCTTTCTTAAGAGCTCAGCCCTGGGTTTCAAAGTCACCTCTTCTATTTTGGTCATTATTTATAGGTGTCCTATAAGTAGGGACGTTTCCAGGTCATCAAATCCAGCTGATCGCCAAAAAACAAAGTCCTGTGGTCACCAGGAAGGATGGAATAGTGAACGGCAGTGTCTGAGCTGGGCCTGGGCTTCGCTGCACCTTTCCTGAGAAGCACAGGGAGGGTCTTGTGCATCAAATGGCCTCTCAGAAAAAGAGTCACATCTAAGCCCTTGGTTGTGCATTATTAGCTGAGCACCCATCACAGGCCGGGCACGAAGTCCAAATTAGGAACCTAAAGACAGAGAGAAGTACTCTGGACCTCATGGCCTCGATGCTAACTGACCACACAGGCAAAGGGGCCCTCGTCCTACGCAAGCATGGGCCATGACTCCTCAGATGCTGGGGAGCTGCCATTGTCTCTGTGACATCTGAGCTTTGTGTGGCAAGGCCAGTGTTCAGTGCCTGCTTTGTGCTAGGTGCTGCCCGGTCTGGCATTAATAAGTCATTATTAAGCCTTACGTCATTAAGTGAGGCAGGTGCAGCCTCTGCTTGAGGTGCTCTTTGGCACTCTGCACTCGGGCATGCTCAAGTCCAGTACCGCCCTGTACAGCGGGCACCTTAACACCTGTAGAGGACAAGCAGGTGAGTCCCTGCAGGAAATGCTGTGTCAGGAGAGACCCAGCCCTCGTGGGCTCCCACCTCCTGGGCCTTCAGAGCTTGCCTTGGCCTCGGCCGCAGCCAGGGTCCCCTGCCCCTCTCGCCCCACACAGTCCTGCTCCTGGGGCTGCCTGCTCCCTGTCCTGGGATGGATGGTCTCTCTGCTTGGACTGCCAGACCGCCTCGTGCTCTGAATGGGCGTCCTCTCCCGTCACTTCCAGACTGTCATGGTTTGGCTCTAAAACGCCCCCAAAGGCTCATGTGGAGGGCATGGTTCCCAAGGCAGCAAGGTTCAGAGGAGCGGCTTTTAGGCGAAGGGTGGATCATGAGGGTTAATCTGCTGATGCCAGAATGGACTACTGGGAGGCGCGCCCCAGGGAAGGGGTTATCCTATTCCCAGTCCCTTCTCTCTCTTCCTCTCTCTCCTTCTGCTTCCACCTGGCCCTTCTGCCATGATGTTCTGCCTCACCTGGAGCGTGGAGCAATGGAGCCACCCATTTGCCTCACTGGGCCCGCCAGCCAGCTCCCTGGAACCCCAGCCTGTCGGGCAACTCCTCCCAAGAAGCCTTCTCCAGACCCCAAGCAAGTCCCACGACCTTTGCTCCACCAGATTCATCCATGCTGATGCGTCAGTATAACCTAGTCCAGAGACACACCCACCCTTTCCTTCAAAGAGTGTGCCCTCCGTGAAGTACTTATTAAACACACAACGCCACAGGAGAGCTGTAGACACAGCAACCCAGCGATTGGGATGTTCTGGGAACAAAGCTGAATTCAAAGGCACAGCCCCCCAGCGTGGGAGTGGCGTAGGGGGTTTGAGCTTGGCCGCAAACCCCTCTGGAGGGGGGATCTACTTTGGAGGGAGATGCACAAACCTGCCCAAACTGAGGGTCAGCCAGTTCCACCTGTTCCAGGCCAGGCCAGCCCTGGTTCTTAGGATCCTACTTGCCGGCATTCTTTGCACTCTTGACTTTGCTTCCAGACGGCAGGAGGAGTGACTGCGGGGCCTGGAGCGTTGGGGCTCCGGCTTCCTGCTCCTTCAGATCCTGAGCAGCCTCTCAGTCCTGCACGCGCTGGGTTCATGTTTTCCTAAGCTGGAGTGGAATCCGTTACAGTAGAATCTAGAGTGGGGCACAGTGTGGCCCTGGAGACTGCAGGTGTGGCAGGACAGGGAGGCCTGTCCTGAGACCAGAGACTTGCAGGGCTGGTTTGCAGAGCTGGGTGCAGGTACCGCTCACAGATGAGCTCTGTGGTCCTGAGCAGGGGCTAAGGGAGCCTGGAGGATTGTGAGGGCGGCTGGGGCTGCACTGACCATCAGGCGTGGCCAAGGTGATTGGGGACAGAAGAGCGGCCCAGAAAGAGGGCACTGGAGGAAGGGAAGGATGGAGGGCGTCCACAACACAGGTGAGGAGGCGAAGGGGCACCAGAACCAAAGTTGGAGAGGAGTCTGCGGCTTAAATGTTCTCCCAGACCCTCCCGTCCCCAAACACGTCAGCCGAGCAGGCCGGAGAGCACTTAGTTTTAGGGCCAGGTGCTTGTTTTGGCTGTGACTTTGCAGAGACATCCAGCAATCGGGGGGTGAATGGTTTGAACCTCAGCATCCTCACAGGCTGCAGACCCAGCGCTTTGTGAATTTCCTTGTTGGAGGCTGGAGGATTGGTTCTGCTCTGCTTGCCTTAGGGAGGGTCATGATCAGATGCGGAACACCCCAGAGCTCAACGTGTTAGCCACAGACGGATTTCAAGGTATCTGGACAAGGCAGCCAGGCTCGCTGGAGTCCAGTTTCCTAATCCCTGTCCACCTTGGGTGGGTGCTAGCAAGATTCCAGAGTGGGATAGAGGCATGCCTGTGATCCCCAGGACTTGGGAGGCTGAGGCATGAGGATCCCAAGTTCAAAGCCAGCCTGGGCCACTTGGTGAGACCCTGTCTCAAAATAAAATTTTAAGCAGGCTATGATGGCACAGTGCTTGGGAGGCTGAGACAGGAGGATCACAGGTTTGTGGTCATCCTGGGCAACTTAGACCCTCAGCAACTTAGAGACTGTATTTCAAAAATAAAATAAAATAGGGCTGAGGTTGTAGCTCAGAGGTAGAATGCCCCTGGGTTCAATTCCCAGCACAAGAAAATTTTTAAAAAGAGCTGGGGCTATAGCTCAGTGGCAGAGGGCTTGCCTATCATGCATGAGGCTTAAGGTTCAATCTTTAGTCCTGGAAAAAAAAATGCTAGGTGTGGTGGTGCATGCCTGCAATCCCAGTACTTGGGAGGATGAGATAGGAGGATGAAATAGGAGGATCGCAGGTTCAGAGTAGCAATTAGTGAGGCCCTCAGCAACTTAGGGAGATGCTCTTTCCAAATTAAAAAAAAAAAATCAGTCTTAGGGTATAGCTCAGAGGAAGAACTCCCTTGGGTTCAATCCCCAGCACCATAAAAACAAACAAAAACACCCAGAGCTGGGTTTTGTGCTATCTTTGTCTGATCTGGCAGCCATAACAAAACACGATAGGCTCATTTCTTGCAGGTCTGGAGGCTGGAAGCCCAAGATCAAGGCATGGAAGATTCACTCTGACGAAGGCCACGTCCAGGCTCACAGACGGCACCTCCTCTGCATCCTCGAGGGGTGGAAGGGATGAAGGAGGTCTCTGGTGCTCCTTGTATAAGAGTGCTGATCCCATTCCCGAGACCTCAAAGGCCCCATCTCCTGATGCCATCACCTTGGGGGTCAAGACTCAACATGTGACTTTTAGGGGGACAGGAACACCCAGCCCGTACTACCTACCCTGCCGCCATTCCTACGAGAGGAACCCCCGGGTTCCCTGCCGGCCTCTGGCCAGACTACAGCCACATGATTCATGCAACCAGCCATGCATCCTCTCTTCTCCCACCCAGGGAGGGATGAAATGAAGAAACAGCCAGGACTCAGGTTTGTGACCATCTTACCTCCAACTGGGAGCACACTGGATGCCGGCGTTTGCACCTCCCCACACCACTGGCTCCCTGGCTGCAGGGGACACTCATGGACTCTTGGTCCACAGGGCTGCCATCAGGGCCTCTGACAACCAAGGGGCCCCATGTGGACTTCCCTTCCTGGGACAGAAGCCCCTCAGTCCCCGGAGTCCTCTGCATCCCTGGAAGCTTCCACCAGCCAGAGGCTTCAGGGAGCTGGGACAGCTCCCAACCCGTGTCCTGTAATTCTGCTGCCTGTGGCCCAGCCCAGGCCCCCCCGGCCCCCTGAACTTGGGAAGTGTCTCTGATCTAGGGGCTCAACACCTCGAGTAACCCCGAACCTGGCTGATCTCAGGCAGTCGCCGCTGAGGCTGAGGGAAAGCTGCATTCTCCTTGGAGTGTCTTCAAGGGCAGCGACTCTGCACCTCCGAATGCAAAGCCACTCTCATTCAGAGCACGCTCGGCTCTGCCCACAGCAGGCCCTTCAGCGCTGGCTGGCTCTCCTCCTCCCACCTCTCCACTTTCTTCCCCTTCTCCCCCTTCCAATCCCTACTTCCAGGTTACCGGCATGCACTGAATGTTCTTGCCTTGGGCTCCTTGCTCCTATAATTGATAAGGATCAAACACACAGTAGATGCTAAGCAGCAAATAATTTTTAAATGAGTGGCTGGAGGGATGGATGAGTGGCACTCTCTTTCCTCCTCTCATAGGTTTAGCATCCTTTCTCCTTGCAGACTGTACCTCACTCTTCTTGGGGATCCTGGGCCTCTTTCCAGCGAGGTGGGGTCCCCACCCAGCACACCCCAGGCATGATGGTGCATGCCTGTAATCCCAGTGTTTAGGAGGCTGAGACAGGAGGATCACAGATTCAAGACCAGTCTCAGCAACATAGCGAGATTCTCAGCAACCTAGCAAGACCCTGTTTCCAAACAAAAAATAAAAAGAGGTGGGGGTGTAGCTTAGATGTAGGATGCCCCTGGGTTCCATCCCCAGTGATTCACACAGACAGACAGACAGACAGACAGACACACACACACACACACACACACAGCTTGGTAGATTCTTCATGGTGCTGGTCAGGTAGACAGGTGCCTTCCCACTGGTCCTGTGAATCTCCTGGCCACTGTGGGAACTTCCCCGCTTGGTCACATTTCAGTTTGGTTATGCGACACTCCCGTGACTCTCTTTGGTTTGGTCTGTTGGGACTCAGAGCAAGAGCTCAGACCAAAACAGCAGTCTCCGGTAAGTTTTGTTCAACAGCACACCCTCCCAACTGTGCCCCCAGATGCCTCAGCCAGGGAGGAGGTGGAGGCCAGTGTCTAGGTGGGATGTGCCTGATGGTCTGGCTTCTGGAGACCCCCTGAGCAGTGGAACAGGACACTCCCAACCTGCTCAGGTGTCTGCCAACCAGGGCTGCTGACATCCAGAGAAGCTTGGAAGGACCACCTGCCTAAGCTTACCTTCTCTTTCCTTTTCCAAGATTGACTTACATCCTCACTTTTCCACCCAGAGATAAGAGCTTAACAACTTCCAATGTTGCTCTGACCCCCAACAGTAAGACTAAGCTTAAGACTAAGCTCTCTAAGCTCACCTCTCTAAGTTGATGAGGCTGGCCTTGAATCTGTGATCCTCCTTCCTATCTTCTTAGCCTCCCAAGTATTGGGATTACAGGTGTGTGTCACCAGGCCTGGTGGCTTTTGTTTTTAGAGTAAGGATTTCAGAATTTAAAATGGAAGAGGTAGCCTGGTGTGGTAGCACACTCTTGTAATCCCAGTACTTGGGAGGCTGAGACAGGAGGACCTCAGGTTCACAGCCAGCCGCAGCTACTTAGTGAGGCCCTCTGCAACTTAGTGAGACCCCTTTTCAAAATAAAGAATAAAAAATAGGACTGGGGGTGTAGCTTGGAGGTAGAATGCCTCTGGGTTCAATCCCTAGTATTGCCCCCCCCCAAAAAAAATGGAAGAGGTGAGATCAAATGGAAGGACTGAAACCCATTTTCTTTGTTAAATGGCTTAGGGTCTGGGGTATTCCCCTTCAGCTAGGAGGAGGTGGACATCCGGAGTAGTGTCCAGGTATGAGGAGACGTCTCCAGCCCGCATCCGCAGTCACTGCTGCTGTGGAAACAGGAGAGGAGGCTGTATCTCTCTGCCAGCTTTTGCTCCTGTTCAGAAAATCCTGGTGTCATGGCAGAAACATTAAATTATTAAAGTCTGTGCCCATGAAGCTCAGGAGAGGTGTTTATAAACGCCACTGTGAACATTAAATCCACTTTGCTGTGGGCTGCGACTTTATTTTCCTAAATTCATGGTGACACGCTGCTTTGAATCATGCAGGGTAACAGGCACGCTGCTTTATGAGGTTGTTTCAGGGTTTTAAAATCACCTCGTGTCTGCAGGAGAAGGGACAGCAAAGGAAGGCTTACCTGCTTAGAAACAGCCGGAGTGTGGTGGGCGCTGCTAAGCATGGCAGAACTGTCACACATCAAAAGCGTAAAACGGCAGATCTGATGTTACCTACTTTTGGTGTGTGTGTGATGCTGGGGACTGAACACAGGGCCTCATGGAGGCTAGGCAAGTGTTCTACCACTGAACTGAGCTACACCCCCAGCCCCATTATGCTCATTTTAACACACCCGAAAAGTTCTTCTCCCAGTCTGGGTTCAAGTACTTAATCAGATATATGATGCAGTGAGTGAGCTATGTTATCAACATAGACCAAATATGTGTGTCTTTCCAGAATGTCAGAATTTGTTGAATAACAAAAAATTCTCAAGCTACCCCATTTTCATCAGTTGCTATTCACCGGATACTTGTGGGTCGCCTGGTAGTCAAGCTGAGCAGTATCAGCTTCTTGTATTCTAATCTTTACTTCTAGTATCTGTAACATTCAAGTCACACATCATATGTCATGCGATGATACATCCAGGTTACAGAAAGGCTAAGAAAGGGCCAAGGCGGCCGCAGGTGTTCAGGTGGCTTGGCCAAGAGCAAAGGCAGAGAGCCAGTAGGCATGCAGAGTCTCTGTAGAAGGACTGTTGGGAGTTTAAGGAACCAGCTCCACAGAGTTGTCAAGACAGCGCCAGACAGAAGGCAGCTTCCGGCTCAGAGTGTCAGCTTGGAGCAGGAGAGACCCCGCTGAGCTGAAGCCCAGCGACAGAGAACCGAGGTTCATTGCCATGGTGACTTTCCGGAGCAAGGCTGGTGAGGAGTCACCAGGTGAGGGGGTTAGGGTGCCGCCGCGTCCAGGCTTGGGGTGCTCCTCCTTCTGTGGGTCTCGGGGAGTGGTTGCTTTGCTTGGTGGTCTGGTGTGCTGGACAGGCTCATGGGCCTGGGCTTTTTTATATAGGCTGACACACCCGTGCCTCTGTAAGTTCATAGGTGGCTGTTATTTATTCACATGATTTGTCTGTTTACCAGCTTGTGCCCCGCGGTTGTGCTGTACAGGTGGTGGGGTCAACTTATCCAGACAAGGCGCTGGGCTGTTCCACCTCTGCCCTTGGACTCAAAATGAAGACACTCCAGGTGGACCACCACCACTTTGGAAAAGGGAGCTGCTGGGAGCTGGGCGCAGCCTGCGTGCTGACGTTCTTGTCCCCTGAGTCTCTTGTGGCAGGACGCAGCTGCTCACCACGTGGTGTACAAACACTGTCTCCCAGGCTGTAGCTTGCATATCTGCCAGTGTTTAAACACAAACACCTTTCATTTTGGCCAGGTCCAATTTTTTTTCTTTTCTTTTCTTTTCTTTTTTTTTTTTTGAGATGGGGTCGCTCTCTGTTGTCCAGGCTAGCCTCTAACTCCTGGCCCCAAGGGATCCAATGGCTCTGGCCTCCTGAGTAGCTGGGACTACAGGCCTGTGCCACCAGGCCCAGCTTCAATTTATTTATTTATTTTTATAGTTTATGCTGTTTGTGTTATTTATTTATTTAGTGGTAATGGGGATTGAACTCAGAGGCATTCTACCTCTGAGCTATACCCCCAGCCCTGTTTTTAATTCCTTATTTTGAAATATGGTTTCGCTAAGTTGCAGAGGGCCTCACTAAGTAGCCGAGGCTATCTGCAAACCTGCGATCCTCCTTTCTCAGCCTCCCAAGTACTGGGATTACAAGCATGTGCCACCAGGCCCGGCTTGTTTGTGTCCTTGCAAAGAAATTTTGCTCAACACACATCACAATTAATTTTATTTTTCTTCTAGAAGTTTCTTGTTTATTTATTTTTGTGGTACTGGGGATCGAATCCAGGGATGCTTTACCTCTGAGCTGTATCCCCAGCCCTTTTTATTTGTTATTTTGAGACAGGGTCTCATAAGTTGCCCAGGTTAACCTCAAACCTGTGATCCTCCTGTGCCGGCCTCCTGAGTCTCTGGAATTACAGATGTGTGACACTGTGCCCAACTTAGAAGTTTCTTCTATAGTTTTAGATCTTAAGTGTAGGTGTGTAGTCCAATTTGGGTTAATTTTGTGCATGGTCTGAGATCTATCCTGGGCTTGGAGTCTGTCGAGTAGATTCCTTTTTGCGGGACTTCTCAGGGCATTTGATCTGCCAGTGTCTGTAATGTGCCTGCTTTCGAGTCTGAAGGGTTTCCCATCTTATCTGAGGATTGAGCGTCTCATGATCCCTCTCCATAGAGAAGCTGGTGTGCACCCTGGCCTCCCTGTCTCCCCATGTTGCTCTGGATTAGGAGGAGGTGGGTTCTGCTGTCTCTGCTCAGGTGGGGAGGAGCCGCCTTGGACCTTCTGTCACCACGTTAGCCCTACGTGGATCTGGGACACCACAGAGGAAATGGCTTGCTGACAATGGTGCTGGAATCCAGCCCCGCTGAGCAGGGCCTGATTGATCTCCTCTGCCTAACGTGCAGCATTTGATTCTCAAGCGTGTGCGTTCTGAGTCTACTTCAACAACACTGTTCTTGAACTATGCTAATAATTCCCCTTGAAACAACTGACTGCTCACTTCAAATGATGAATTTCTCCTACTGCCCTTCCACTGGAGCTCAGTCGATTAAAGGTGTCAAGAAAAAAAAAAAAAAAAAAAAAAAAAAATATATATATATATATATATATATATATATATATATATATTCTCAATTTTCATCCCTAGCCCACCAATAACTGAAGAATTGAAGAATGCTACTGGGGAGATTTTCTGGTACTAGAGACTGAACCCAGGGGCATTCTACCTCCAAGCTATACCCCCAGCCCTTTTTAATTTATTTTCTAAATTTGAGACAGGGTATCGCTGGGTTACTGAGCGTCTTACTACGTTGCTGAGGCTGTCCTCCAACCTGAGGTCTTCCTGTCTCAGCCTCCCAAGCACTGGGATTACAGGCATGTGTTACCACACCTGGAACCCCCAGCCCTTTTAATTTGATTTTAGATAGGGTCTCACTAACTTATCCAGGTTGGCCTTGAATGTGCAATCCTCCTGCCTCAGCTTCCTGAATACCTAGGATTACAGGTGTGCATCACCCCGCCCAGGGAGAAAAGTTTTAAAATATGGGGCCTCTACTTCTGCTTCATGCTGAGCACCTGGGAGATCTGCAGGGTCCTGCCAGAACCAGGTCTCTCTCCCTCACCCTGACCCAGCCCCTCCGTGCTTCCTTTGCAGTAAGGACATATGCTTCCCAGGACAATAATGCTTGCTGGGCCTGATCAATAGAAGCAGAAGAGGGGCAGGCGTGTTGCCAATAGAATGAAGATCATCAGAAGAAAGCTGGAGGCTGTGTCCTTGGCTCTACGTAATTGACTGAAAAGAAGGAGACTGCAACGTTCACATTCTCCTGTCCAAGCCCTCGCAGGTCAATGGTCCTGGTTAGGCCAGGCTTTGATAGCTGGGAGGCGATGCAGTCTGAGCAGCTAGGGAGCTGTCTGCAGTGTGCTGCTGCTGGGCGTGGGGCAGCATGCAGCCCTGGTCTGTTAGACAGAGACACTGGAGTGTGCAAGGTGGGGCCGTGGCCTTCAAGAGCATAGGAGGTAGTGGGGAGATGGACAGGTGCAAGAATAACCCATACATGATAAGACTCGCGCTTACGTGAGAGGCCATTCTCCATGGCAGGTGGATCTCAGCAGGGCTGCAGTGGGGTCTGTGGTGCCTCCCCGGTGTCTGCCCCTTGCACCCCCCCCCCCAAGCCTAACAAACAGCATCATGGCTTTAATTCCTCTATCTACCTCTTGCCGACACAGCCCATGTGCTTCGGGAAACATGGGGCTCACTGTAAACCAGTTGCAGATCTCCCATACCCCACCTTGTGGGGCCGTGATGACATCATCCAAGGAGATGATGGTGCACCCATAGGTGACATGGCCACGGACGTCACAGCTGGCCTAGTGTGCAGGAGCTTTGCCCCGTGAGGTTCATGTAGTCTCAAAATTGAAATCCGCTAGCAATGTGTGACTGTGACTGACAGATGGGGGGAATAAAATTCACTTTATTTGTTGAATGACAGAACAACTTACTTTCCCGGTGAGCAATGAGGATGGGCATCCCGCCTTTCTATGAACATGGGTTTTGACTCTGGCACCATGATCAGACTGCAAAGCAGCCAGCTGAGCAGATGGGTCCACGTCCTTGGGAGCTAAGGTGGTCAGTGAGAGGCGAAAGAGACACTCCCCTGAAAGTGAGCCATCTGCCCTGTCTCTGAGCAGGGCCGCCAACATCGAGCTCCACTGCAGCCTCACGCCGCACAGCGGGTCCCAGCAAGTCTGAGCCAGCAGCCAGCCTGCCCACGCTGCAGCCCGACACCATGAAGCCCCTTCGGGTTCAGCCCACAGAACAGAAGGGGCTCACTGCCCCGGCCCCCCCACGACTGGCCGACTGCTGAAGAGACAGAACAAGCTGTAGGAAACATCACTCACCACCTTCAGATGGATTCGCCTGCTCCTTGCTAAGTTCTCCCACAGGTGCAGTCTCTGGTGAGCCTCACAGACACGGCTTCAGAGGCGGGCAGGACAGGTGTCCTGAGGTCCGTTCCAGAGAAGAACAAACTCTGGTTCCCAGCAGGTGTGACCGGCCCCCTGGAGCCCCAGGTTCGTCCTGTGGTGCTCAGTGCCTTGATGGGGGGAGGGGGTTGCCAAGAGGGTGGCAGGAACAGCCCTGCTAGGTCCCACTCTTCAAGATGAAGTTGGTAGTTTTAGGGTGGATGGATATTTCTTTCTTTTTTTGTGTGTGGTACTGGGGATGGAACCCAGGGGCATTCTACCTCTAAACTAGACCTCCCTAGTTCTATTTTTTATTCTTTATTTGGAAACAGGGTCTCACTAAAGTTGCAGAGGGCCTCACTAAGTAGCTGAGGCTGGCTGTGAACCTGTGATTTTCCTGTCTCAGCCTCCCAAGTACTGGGATTACAAGCATGCAGCACCTTGCCTGGCATGTATGGATATTTCTCCTTGTCTTTGGATGGTCACTTCTCTCTGCGGTGGGTGGGATCTGCATGTGGGCTGAGCTTTTGATCAACATGACTCTGTTGCTTGGTGCCTGAGCCTCCCGTGCTCCCTGGGCAGAGCGTGGCCTGCCTGAGGCTCTGGCAGGATCTTTGCTTGTCTTTTGCATGTTTTGATGGCGTGATATATTTCTGACTATCAGGCTCCTGTGGCCACAGACCTGGGCTTGACCTCCCGTCATCCCCTGAGCTCCTGCTTGCCTACGGGGCTGCTTCTGGCTCCTTTCAAGTGTCCAATCTCCCAGTTCTGCCTCCTTCCACTCACCCCGTCAGGCTGTCACCACAATCAAATCCACACAGCAGCCAGCATTGGATACAGCCCTCTTCTGCCCAAACACACCAGGCTGCGGTTTTGCTTGGAGTAGAACCCCGAGTCCTTAGGGCAGAAACAATCTCCAACTCTGGGTGATGCTCTGACTCATGCCTGAGATCTTTGCTGTGCAAGAGGGGCTCCTGGATTCACCTTGCAGGTCCCACATACTCCTGTCCTCTGGCCCAGGGCCCTCATATGGTGGCGCTGTCTTACTTAAAACCTCTTCTCCTAGGTCCCTGCTTAGTTAAATCTCTCTCTGTCCCAAGACTGAGCAACAAAGCCACCTGCTCCCGGTAGCCTACCTGAACCCCTCCCCACACTCCCTGCCTCCTTCTCTCTACTCTCTGTTCCCTGCCATCTGCCCTTCTCCAGTCCCCACCCCCTCCCCTGCTCTGTGCACCCTGCACAATGCACAGTTAACACTGCCACCTGCCATTTACTGCACTTACTTACTCACTCTGCTTAAAGCATGTGCTGGGATGGTGTCCCCAGAAGGACAGGAACCTACGTGGGTCTTGTTCCACATTGGAACCCAAAGTCTTAGAGCAGTGCCTGGTACAAAGCAAGTACCTACAAGGCATTAGGCTGAACGCATACATGGAACTTGCCGTTAAAGCCCACCCCACCATGTCACCCGTGTCCTGGTGCCTGTGGCTCTGGGGTATCTTTAACCATGCGCTCCTTTCTGCCTAAACAGTCTCACTCCTTGTGTCTGACCGCTGGCGAATCCTAACTAGTTCTGGTTTGACTCTTGCTCTCTGCTCTCCAAAGACCCTGGCAAAGTTCAGACTCACTCCACCCCATCCAGCCGCCAAGCTGGGTAGATAACTGTCTCTTTCAACTCAATGCGTTCTGAAGCCATCTGTTAATATTTTAAAATATTGCTTTTCATCCTGTTGCTCCATTGCTCAAAGCCCCGCTGCCCCCCTGTGCCTGTGGGATCCAGGTCAGAGCCCGAGAGCCAGGCTCCATCTGCACTGGCTCGGACCCAGGACCCCAGCTGTCTGCTGCCTGCTCTTCCTCGAGTGCTCCAGCCCTGCCCCTGACCCCTCCAGCACTCCAGCCACACCACGTGTCCCTCTCAGCATCCTCCCAGCACTGCGGGAATGAGGCTGGGGGTTGAGGACATGAAGCCTTTTTCCATTTGGAAACCAAAGGCGACTTGGACTGCAGCCTGACTGGCTGTCCATCCTCTATGCTGCATCTGAGTTCTCTGTTGTCTCTGCCCAGCATCTACCCCCTTTGCTATGGCCTGGCTGGCTGTTTTGCATGTGCCGGCACCGGCTGTCACTCAGGGCATGAGTCCCTTCAGGAGACAGGCAGTTGCAAAGTGACACCTTGATTAGAATTCCTCTGGAGCAAGGCTCATTTATGCAAAATCAACTATGTTCAAAATGAAAACAAAACGTCTTCATAAATCATTCTGTGCAGAGCTGCCGCCACAGCTGCGTGCCAGAGTACTTCAACAGGCAGTTCCGTTTGCCTCTGCCTAGCCCCAAGTCGACAGGGCCAGTCTTGGAGGTTCTGCAGTCTGGTGCTCATCCTGGACACCTGGGCCTCCTCCTCCTTCATCTCAGGCCTCTGCAAGCCCTGGCGAATCCGCTGAAGGGTGCTGTCTCCCCACCTCACACTGCTGGGCTCCTGTAGAGCTGTGGAGCTGGGGGGCATTCCCTTGTGCTCATAGAGTAGGAATAATCCCCACCCCCACCCCCACTGCAGGCAACACCAGGCTGCAGGCAGAAAATGCCCTCTGCTCTTCACTGAAGTATCCAGGACAGAGCTTGGCACAAGTGGCTACTCAGTAATAACAGAGCTTGGGAGTGTATACTCAGGAAAAACAGAGCTGGGTGCACAAGCAGATACTCAGTAAATCTGAGCAGTGGGTGACATCTCAATGGCAGTTTGCACTTTGAGACTTTTATCATGCAGGGCACAGTGTTGTGCACCTGCTGTCTCAGCCACTCAGTAGGCTGAGGCAGGAAGACCGCTTGAACTCAAGAGTTCAAGGTTGGCCTTGGACCCCCTATCAAAAAAAAAAAAAAAGGAAAAATAAAAACAAAAAGCCCCTAATGGAGACACACACACACACACACACACACACACACACACACACACACACACACAGGAAAGGGAGAGAGTTTTTGAGAGATAGACTTTTGCCTCAGTTGTTCAATGAAAAGCTCAAGACTGCCCATTATCTATGGGGGAGAACGCCCCCTCCCATGGCTATTTAAGCAGACACGCCCTGAGATCCCCACTGGGGTCTGAAGCTGACTGTGCCGGCCTGGCTCGCCCTGATTGGATGGGAATGGGGGGGGGCATGGGTTTCTGAGCAGCAGAGTGGCAGGCTGTCCCCACCCTCCTGAGGACTCTCCGCTCACTTCTGGCTGGTAGAGGGCAGCAGGTATAACTCTTCATGGTATAACTTTGGTGCTTTTTTGGAATCTTCCAATGAATTATATCCAGAAGGAAGAAAAACTCGTGGAGCTGAATTTAACCATCAGCAGTTCAAGGACAGGAACCCCACAGGATACTTTGTTGTTGTTGTTGATAATTTGCCATTATATGTAGAAGTTCTAGGCCCAGCGCAGACCTATAATAAATACCTGTTGATTGCTTGGAAGCCAGCCGGGCATGCTGGATGTTTGTCTGGCTACAGTGCCTGGGTTTCCCTCGGCCCCCCGGTAAAAATTGTGATTATAAATTGGGTATGGTGGTGCATGCTTGTAATCCCAGTACTTGGGAGGCTGAGACAGGAAGACTGTAGGTTTGTGGCAAGCCTCAGCTACTTAGTGAAACCTGTTTCAAAATAAATAATAAAGAATAGGGAAGGGGGTGTAGCTTGGAAGTAGAATGCCCGTGGGTTGACTCCCCAGTACTGCAAAAAAAAAAAAAAAAAAAAAGATTATTTTCACTGAAGTTTTTCATCAGATTCCCTTCATTTGTCCCCTTTCCCCCCCTTTTCTCCCAACATTCCATTTTGAAATGTTTAGGATGTAGACATAGGTTGAAAGAGTAGAATAATAGTAGCTTCATTTGCTCTCCATCGGGACTCAGTAATAAATGCTTTTCGTCAGGTGTGGTGGTTCGTGATTGTAATCCTAGTAGTTGGGAGGCTGAGACAGGAAGATCATGGGTCCATGGCCAGCCTCAGCATCTTAGTGAGGCTCTCTGAAACTTAGAGAGATCCTGTTTCAAAATAAAAAAACAAAATAGGCCTGGGGGTGTAGCTCAGAGGCAGAATGCCCCTGGGTTCAATCCCCAGTATCACAATAAATAAATAAATTTTTTACATTTAAAAAAATCTCTTTCTGCCAGGCATGGTGGTGCCCACTTGTAATCCCAGTACTTGGGAGGCTGAGACAGGAGGACCACAAGTTCATGGCCAGCTGCTTAGTGAGGCCCTTTGCAACCCAGTGAGACCCTGTTTCAAAATAAAGAATAAAAATAGGGCTGGGGGTGTAGCTCAGAGGTAGAATGCCCCTGGGTCTCATCTTTAGTATCACACACACACACACACACACACACACACACACACACACACACACACAAATCTCTAACTGTATATCTACATAGTATTTTTAACTCTAACTCCCTCTATAAATATAAATCCTTTTTTTTTTTTTTGCTGGGTCATTTGAAAGTAAGATGCAAACATGAAGACAGCTCATCCGTAAGTACTCCAGTGCAAGCTCCTAAGATGAGAACATTTTCTACTTAACCACAGTAGCATCGTCCCAGCCACAGAATTAATAACCATCTCAAAATGTAACCTAATATCCCTTCATGTATTCTCTGATTGGAGAAGTTCATCTTTGATCAGGCAATAACTTTACTTCCCTAAAGTGAATCTTTTAGGATTTTTGTGTGTGGCCAAGACCTATAGTTCACACGAGGCAATTGCCTTCTCTGGGTGTCTGAGGTGACAAAGGGTTGTGCAGGCTCTGAAGGTGAGTTGCTTCCAGAATAGTCTGTGTCGTCACCATGTAAGACCAGGAGGTGCTGCTTTGGGTCTGGGCTGGAGTTTGTTTCTAATCCTGCTGCCGCAGGGTCACAGACAAGGCTCACCGTCTGCTAACTCTGTTCCTGCTCTGCTTTGTCCACTTGAGTGGCTGAACAGCACGTGAGGCAGGATGGGCTCCACTCCTGGGACTCTTATTCAGAAGGTCTGGGATGGGAATCCCAGAACTTCTGTTTTAAAAGAGCTCTCCAGGATTCAAGATTGGGCAGGGTGAGAGCAGGTAGAAAGCCACTTCTCGGCACCTCTTCAGTGTGTTTGTGGGGTTCTATAAGATGGCTCCACTATCTGTGAAAGTAAGTAGAGCATGAAAGAGAGAGAGAGAGAGAGAGAGAGAGAGAGAGAGAGAGAGAGACACTGATTGAGATTCTCAGGGCATCTGTGTGGGTCATCCTGATTCCCTGCAGCTCTGTGGGCCGGGAGTGAGAGGGCCTGCCAGGGCTATGGATCAGGAGTGGGGGGGCCCTGCTGCCTCCCCTCGTGGTTCTGTGTTTGTTGATTGCATTTCTCCTGGCTCCTCATCCTCCCAGATGAGCAGCATGAGGTAAGCTGGGATGTGTTCGCCCTAGAGCCTGGATCTACCTGGGCTCCTGCGAGGCCACAGCGGAGTGTGGTCCAGAAGCCGAGAGCAGTGCTCAGCTGTGCAGCAGCCCCAGAGGCCCAGGCCACCTCCACAGCCAGCGGTCACCTCTAATATTCCAGCCACTCTTGCTCCAGCTTGGTGGGCTGCCAGCCCCTGGGACATGGGGGAGGTGGCAGGAGGCACCTGCTGCTTTGGTTCCCTTTTGGACACATGAATGGGGACGACTTTTCTAGGAGCCTTCTGCAGAGGCTCAGAGCGAGAGAGTGGCAGGTCTGCATCCATTACTTTTTCACCAAAGTGTAAGTTGGTCATGGAAAGAGTGTGCAGTGTAATCATACAGACTGCTGGACTTTGGTGCCTGCCCCAAGTCTGGAGGCAGAGGGACCCCAGCAGCCTCAGCCCCTTGGGACCATGCTTAGTGGCTCACCAGGCCCCTCAGGTGCCTGCTGTCAGGGACTCTGGAGGCACAGATCCTTCTGGCTCTCCCTGTGGCTGGGTGCTCACTACTGCTTCTTCCCCGGCTCTGCACTCACGTGAGTTGCCCCAACAAGTACCTTGCGGGCCCTGTGCCTTGCTCTAAAACTGGAATCAGGATAGTGTTTACTCCATCTGACTGTTTTGAAGCTTTCATAAATTAACACTGGAGCACGCATTCCTGGGAACAGTGCCCGCATATGGTGAGCCCATCAATAACACGTGTATGTTCAGGGTGACTGAGTCCTTTTGTCTGAAGCACACTGATAAGCCATCGCTCAGCCAAGAGTCAGGGAATTTCAGGGAAGACGGCAGCGGGAGGCCTGGGGCATCCGCTGGGTACCGGAGTCTGAGCTTAAGTCGCTAAGAGCTACTCACTGTTCTATTTCAAAGCGTCCCCTCCCATTAAAGCAAGCCCACAGCGGGTTCTGGGAGTATGGCAGAACCTGGCCGGTGCTTTGTAATATCTTCTTACAAAAGCGCAGGATAAAAATGCTTTGAGTTACGGGGAGACAAGTTCTGATTATCCAATTTCAGGGTTTAATATTTTGGTTTTATTTAAGCAGTTGTAATTTTGTTTACTTTTCTTTCCTGACTAGGTGCTATCCCACTGAAAGAAACATTGTAGAAAAAGGAAAACCAGGCAATTGGCTGTCAAAAGGCTGTTGTATAAGGATACATTGTATCGTTAAATTGAACAGGGCTTCTGAGGTTCCTGACAAGGGTAACTGGTACAGAGAATTGGCAACAGATATACGAAAGCCATTTCTCTTATACTATACAGAAGCCCAAGAGTTCCTGACATCAATAAACGAAAGCCCCAGTGCTGGGCAGAACAGGGCTGACATGGGGCAGGGCGTGCAGAGAGCTTGCTCAGCTCTGTCCCTGTAAAAGCTTTGGAAAGCACTCAGAAGGCTGGAGGCGTGTGTGGTGGTGTCGGGAAGTAAACAAAGGCAGAAGAAATGGAAAGGAACAGCCGGGAGTATGCCAGCCATCCGGGCAGGCAAGACAAGGAGTCTCCAGGCTTGGGCTGTGTGGCTTTCACAGTATAATTTCGACTCTCTGCATTTTCTTCTAATCTGCAAAATGAAACTAACAATCAGAGTCTACAGCACTGCAAGTAAAATCACTTTTTAAAGAAACAGCATCAGCCAGGAACGGTGGCACACGCTTGTGATCCCAGTACTTGGAAGGCTGAGACAGGAGGATCACAGGTTCATGGCCAGCCTCTGCTACTTAGTGAGGCCCTCCATAACTTAGTGAGACCCTGTTCCAAAATAAAGAATAAAAAACAGGGCTGGGGATGTAACTCGGAGGTAGAATGCCCTGGGTTTGACCCCAGTACCAAAAAAACCCAAAACTATCACATGAATATGCTACATTTGTGTATGGTGCTGGAGATTGAACCCATGAGCATTCTACCTTTGAGCTATATCCCCAGCCCTTTTCATTTTTTATTTGGAAACAGGGTCTCGCTAAGTTGCTGAGACTGGCTTCAAATCTTCAATCCTCCTGTCTCAATCTCCCAATACTGGGATTACAGGTGTGTGCCACCATGCCCAGCTGAATATGCTACATTCCCCCTCCGCCCCAATCATCTGTTGGTGGACTCTTGGGTTGCTTCCATCTTCTAGGTATTGTGAATAATGCTGCTACAAGCACAGGTGTGCAAATATATGTTTGGTTTCCTGTTTCCAATTCTTTCAGATCTACACCAGGTAGTGGACTTGATGAATGATCTGACAATTCTACTTTAAAAAAAATACTTTTATGGGTGCATTATAGTCTCACATCATAATGTAGTTCACAGTGAGAATGACCTACACACACAGCAGCAGCAGCAGCAGCAGCAATTCTACTTTTAAATCTGTGAGGAACTGCCACATCATCTTCTCCCATGCAATGCTCAACATCTTCCTTCTCAGGTTCTTCAGGAAAGGCCTGGGGATATGGTGCTCTCTGAATTTCTGCACACACTGGTTTATCTATAGCATCGATGCTTGCAGACCGGATGTGAAAATCCTCTGCTGGAACTGTCTCTCTTCGAGTTCCTTGTAAATGCTCCTCTACCACTGCCTAGCTTTTTACACTACTCTTAAGAAGCTTCATGTCAGCCTAGTTTTTATCTCTGTAATTCGTTTGATCTTTCTTGCCTTTAAAGTATAGAAGTTTCACTAAACTTTGATTTGGAGTTGATTATTCCATAGCGTTTTCCCAACATACAGGGAAGGTACTTTCGGAAGATAGGTTAAAATTTTTTCTCGGCTCCTGGAATTATTTCCCCAGATTGTAGTTTTAATATCGACTCTGTTTCACTGTGTGGTGTTCCTACTATAGGGACTTGTTATGTTTATTTGGTTCTTTTTTTTTTTTTTTCTTGGTTTCATTTCAACAATTTCTCTCTGAATCTTTTTACTTCTTTGTCTTGTTTTCAACTTCTTGGTTGTTTCTTGCTGTTTTTCAAAGTCTTTTTACCTATCTTCATCAGAAAATATTGTGCCTTGGGGACCTTGTAATTATTGTTTCTGGGCTAGTTCTTGACTTTATTTCCAATTTCTTTCCTGAATTTGATAAATCATCACTTCTAATTTTTGTTTAGTCTGTTTAGAGTTACTGAATTTCTGTTTTAATTGTATATGTGTGTGTGTGTGTGTGTGTGTATGTGTGTCCAAATATATGACCCTTTGTTCAGTTTGATAAAGTGCTACAGGTTTCTTCTGCTTCATTTTCTGTGTGTGTGTGTGTGTGTGTGTGTGTGTGTGTGTGTGTGTGTGTGCGTGTTACTGGGGATTGAACTCAAGGGCATTCTACCTCCCATTCAACCCCCAGTCTTTTTTTTTTTTATTTTCTGTTTTGAAATAAGGTCTCACTAGGTTGCTCAGAGTCTTACTATATTGCTGAGGCTATCCTTGAACCTGCAATCCTCCTGTACTGGGATTACAGGCCTGTGCCACCATGCCTGGCTCCTTGGGGGAAATTTTTATCAGCTGAAATGTTATGATTCCTTTTATTTTACTTTTTGTCAGGAATGCACTTTGCATTTTTTTTTTCTTTGCCATCTACCATGTTTCCTGTTACTGGGCACCTAGGGGCAGGGCTCCCAGGTGGAGTATTGGGTCTGGCCTGCATGCTGAATCAAAGGATTAACACCCACTGGTGGCTGGGGAGGGCTTGGCTTTCTCCTCTTATTTCTGCAGGATCTTTAATTCCCCCTCCTGCTGTTACTCCCAGGCCTTCAAAGGGCCTATTTATCTGACTTTTGCAGAGAAGCAAGGCTTGTTCTAGGTGGCCACTTGCCCTATTTCTTTCCAAATCTCTCTTTTAGTACAATAACGTGTGGGACTTGTGTTCAGCTTCAGTTCTTGGTGTTGGGCTTTAAGTCCTTGGCAGCAGCCCAGGGAGCGCTGTTGGAACGCAGTCTTGTCTTCCTTCCCCGTAAGGAACCTGAAGCACAGTCTACCATTCTCTCTCCTCTAACACTGTCTTGCTGCATCTTGCCAGGTGCAGGATCCAGCAACCACGGTCATCCAGACCCAGAGCTCCCGAAGCGCTTGCACAGAGTCCAGCCCTGGTAACGCTTCTTTCTCAGGAACATGGGAAACTCTTCCAGACACAAGGGCATCTTCAAGGTTACACGATGCCTGACAGAGAGCCCCGTGCCCTGCATCCTTCGGGACGGTTTGTGTGCTTTCCTCTCAAGAAAGCAACCAATGAGAAAGAAAAGATTTAGAAATGTATTTTACTTTCCTCCTCCTCCTCCTCCTTGTTTTTCCTGATTTCATCTTTAATACAATCACCGCCTTGTCACTAAGACCTCTGTTCATCCCCACGTTTTTGAAGATCACCTTTCCAGTTCCTACCTCGAGGCATGATCTCTGCCTAAATATATACATGAAATCCATACCTGGGGACCAGGGCACTTTTGTCGCACAGGAGGACGGAAACCGCCGCGCAATCGGCGCGCCCGCGGGTTCCGGAGCGACGCCACCGAGCGAGTCCCGGAGCCCCGAGGGTCCCGGAGCCGCGCCACCCCCGCGAGTCCCGGATCCGCGGTGCCAGGCCGGCCCGCCCCCGCCTCCGTCTCCGCCCCACTTCCGCGCGCAGCCACCTGCCACTCAGGCCCGGCGGCGCAGGGGCGGGGCGCCGAGGCCCCGCCCCCGCCCCGCCCCCGCGCGCCGATTGGCCGCCCTTTGCTCCCTGACCCGCCGCCGGGGCCGCGCTTCCTGCCGGGCGCCGAGCGCCGCCGCCCGCGTCCCCGCGTCCCCGCGCCCCCGCTCCGGGTCCCGCCCGCTGCCGCGCCCTCCGCTGCGCGCCCGCCCGCCCGCCCGCTCGCCCGCCCGCCGGCCAGGCTGCAGTCGGCGCCGCGCCGAGTGGGAGGATGCGGCGGCGCTCGCGGATGCTGCTGTGCTTCGCCCTGCTGTGGGTGCTGGGCATCGCCTACTACATGTACTCGGGGGGCGGCTCCGCGCTGGCCGCGGGCGGCGCCGGCAGGAAGGTGAGTGGCCCTGGGCCCGGTGTCCCGATCCCCCGCGGGCCCTGTGTCCCGATCCCGCCGGGCCCTGTGCTCTGATCACCCCCCCCCCCCCCCCCCCCCCCCCCCCCCCCCCCCCCCCCCCCCCCCCCCCCCCCCCCCCGCCCCGGGCCCTGTGCTCTGATCCCCCCACGGCCCCCTGTTCATCTGATCTCCGGGGCCTGCCCTCCGGATCCCCCTGTAGACCCCTGTCCGCCTGGTCCCCCATGGCCTCTGTCTTCTTGATCCCCCTGGGCCCTGCTCACCTGGTCCCCCCACGGCCCCTATCTTCCTGATCGCTTGGGCCGTGATCACCTGCCCCTCTCCCCGGCAGCCCCTGCCCACCTTGTTCCCACCCCCGGAGCCCCTGCCCACCTGGTGCCCTGACTCGGCCACTTGGTGGGAGCCCTGCCTCAGTCTAGCCCGCTCTGCTCTGGGTGTAGGGGAGGGTCTGGGAGCACAAAGAGGTGGGCATTGCACAGGCAGAGCAGTGTGGACACCAGGAAACAGGAGTCCAAGTTTCTTCTCAGCCCCTCAGTGCAGGCGGCAGCAGACCATGGCCCCTGCCTCCTGCCACCTCGCAGGCCGTGGATTCTTTGCCTCTGGGGCAAGGGGTGCAGGGACCCAGAGCCACACACAACCCTGGGCTGGCTGTGCTGGCCCCCAGGGGGCTCAGGGACTATCCTGCTGACCCCTGCACCCCTTTCTGCCTGCCCAGCCCAGGCCCTCCCTGGTCTTCCACGTGGGCGGCAGTTTTCCTGCCACACTGTCTCTCCACAGTTTTTCTGTGGGCGTTTTCTAAGGGCGCCAAGGGCCTGGTGATAGGGCCTGGGGACCACTGTGCAGTCCTGCCAGGGTACCTGGAGGATGTGGGCACTGGAGAAGTCGGCAGGCAATCCTGCATCCAGCACGTGCTGTGGGGCTTGGAGCAGCCACTTGGCCCCAGAGGTTGCTGGTGTTTTACTGGCGCCTGGGCCGCCAAGCCGCGCTGCCTTTTTTCAAAGTTTTCTAACCCTCATTACTGTCCCGAGTTAAAGGAGGTGGATCACAGCCAGCTCAGGGCAAGGGAATGGATCTTGTAGCAAGCTGAGGGGAATTAACTGTAGCCCAACAAACCTCAGCCTAGAGTCTGACCTAGAAGTCAGTGCTGGACTTGCCACCTCCAGGCTGACCTCTTGGCTTGGGCAGGTGCACCTAGGCTGGACAGGTGCAGGTGTCTTGTTTAGCTCTTGGTGGGTGTCATAGATTCAGTTTATTTCCAGTGGCAGAAATGGAAACTGTCTCCATGCATTGAATGTCCAGCCTTGCCTTGAGTTGAAATGTACTGTGGGCCCATTTTTAAATTGTCTATGAAAGTGAACCCTGTGAAGCCAAGCAGGTCCTTTGAAAACCATGGTGGTTCTAGACTGGAATGATGTTTACAAACTTTGCTTCCCAGTAAGCTGGCCCCTGGTGTAGTTGTAGCCTGGCCTCCTGAGAGGGCTGTCAAAGCTTTCTCCCCTTCCAGCAAAGAAATCCAAGCCGAGCCACGCCCTTGGGGTTGTAGTTGGATTAGCTCAGGTAATTAGAAAGGCTGCTTCTTTACCCCGGGGGCTCCAGCTGGTAGGCTGCTGGTGGATCTTCCTGTTAAAGCCTTCAGATGCCTCTCAAGTGTGATTCTTAGCTTAAAAACAAATGCCCAAGAAGTCCTTGTGGCCTGGTGAAGACCTGGTAGAAGTGTGAGGAGTGAGCAGGTCCACAGGGGCTGGTGATCTAGGGTGTTATTCTTTCTGTCAACCAAGCATAAAATTTAATCCCAGCCCTTAGAATGGTTAGTGACTTGTCCGAGAGGAAAGAGTGTGCAAATGCAATCGCCTTTGAAATTGCCGTAGAAAACTCATTACCCTTGTGGGGTGGAACCAGAGGTAGAGAGGAGAGGCCCTAAGATGATTTCTGGAGGGCTAAACAGAACCCTGCTGTCTTGAATTCCTAATTGATAGGAAAACTGCTTCCTTTGGATTGTTTCTGTGGGTTTAAACACTAGAAGCCTTTCCACATTTAGTTCATCCTCAAGATAAAAGGAAATGTGTGGTTTGTTTAGCGTGTAAAGTATGGACATAAAAAAAAGATACTGGAGTGTGCTTGTAAAAGCAGAATTTAAATACTATAGTATTTTAAAAATAAGTGGGTTTATATTTCTTTTCTTGTTCCATACTGTTCAGGTGAGGGCTATAATTCCATTTTCAGCCAATTTCTTCGTGTCCTGAGGTTTTTCACAGGCACCAGGCTTCTGTAATAGGCTTTGGGATTGGCTCAGGGAGCCATACTAGGATTTCTGCTGCTCCAACAGCTCAGCCTGGGCTCTTCACTGTGTGCCCTGCCTGTTAAGTAACTCATCGCAGAACTGTTCTTCATTTGGCAAAACGCTGAAAGTCAGCGCAGCTCCTCGGATTGCAGATTTAATAAACTGAGCAGGAGTTTGTGCTGCAAACTGACCCCCCCCATGTGAGAGAGCGGCTTACGTGATGTTGTTTAAACATTCCATTTACATTTGTATAAGTGTCACCCTTCCTCATATTTTGCTCCTACTCCCTAAATTGGTGATTTGCACGCAAGGATGCCTTTCCTTTGAACATCTTAAATGCTTTAAAATTTTAATCATGTTAAGTCTCCTGGGCCCTGGTATGTTTGGCAGTGGCTGGAGCTGCAGGAGAGAGGTAGAATTTCTGTTGAAATGAAGCTGCTTCGGCTGGCTCGGGGGGGAAGAACGGGTTTCCAGTGGCAGCCCTGAGCCTGCAGAGAGGGTGCAGAGCCTGCACATCTCGTCTGTGCTGCTGCATCGCTGGGGTGTCCTGCAGTACTGGCCCAAGGTGGAGGACAGAGGAGGCTCCTGCAGGTGGTCTTGAGGGAAGGGGCTTTCTTGGAATGAGGAGGGACCTTCTGGGGCTGCAGAGTGGTGCTCTGGAGGGGAACCTAAGGGTGTGAAATTGGAGAAGGAATTCAAGACTAAGTTGTAGAGGGCTTCGGCTGCCAAGCTGACTTGGTAGTTCTGAATCTGGCTGATCTAGGGAAACAGCACAGTCCACTTACTGGCCTGAGTGGGACCTAGCTTCCTACCTCTTTCTTCTTCGTGACCTTCACTAGCTTACTGAACCCCTGTGGCCCTCAGTCTCCTCATCTGTACGGTGGGGCTAAGCATTCTTACTCCGTGGTCTCCTTTGAGGATTAAATGCTATTTGTAGGATCTGGCAAGTAGTGGACGCTGGATAACTGATACCTAAGGAAAGAAAATAGAAAAAGAAACCCCTACCTAACCCCTGGGAATGGGGAGAATCCTGTGTTGTCTTGGTTTCTGGAAAACTGGATTTCTTTGTCTCTCATCTCTACCTCTGAGATGGGTCTGGCTCCTTTGGGACTTGTGCTGAGAACCTGGGTGCCTTTAATGACTGACCTTTTGGAAAGTCCTCTGGCACCCATGCCAGCTCCACACCCAGCTGTGGTGCCACAGAGGGTTCCTGTTAGGGGCGGCCAAGAAGACAGTGGGCACAGATGCAACTGGCCTGGGGGATCCGTGCACGGGGTGGCGGTGGATGTCCCCTGGGGGAGGCGGCTATGGCCCCCACTCTCCACGCCCCAGGCCTCCTATGATTCTGGCTGGAATTGCAAGCATGTCTGGTTTGGGGCTGACAGTCTACTGCATGTTTCACAGGGTTGGCAGGTCCAGAGCCAGCCTGTGGGCACATACCCCTTGCTGCCCAAGATCCATCCGTTTGCAGTTTGAAGCCCATTTGAAATGGTGTTGCTCTGGGTGGGGCGGTATGGGAGAGCAGTGTGTGACGAGTCTGCCAGAGGGCACTGTAAGATAAACCTCCTTAAGGAAAGTCAAGTTCCCAGCTTGGGACTTACGCTGTGGCTGCCTCTGGGCGCTCAAACTCAGTGGAGACAGATTGTGGCTGATAAACTGCAAAAATAATGAGGTCTGCCCTGGGCCCTCCAGCAGGAGGGAAATGGAGCTGCCGCAGGCCTGGTGAGCTGGCTCAAGCCGAGGACCGAGTGGGGATGGGAGGCCCCAGCCCTGGCACGCGCTCCAGCCTCCCCTGGGAGGTGGGCTCCTCTTTGGAGAGGTGTCCTGGGTGGCAAGAGGTGTTTTCTCCTGGTTGCCAGTTCTGGGGCTCGGGCCTCAGGCACAGGGAGTCACTCTGGGAAGATGCTTGGTGGGTGTCCCAGTGCAGGAGGCTGCTGCCCTACCTGCCTCTCCGAGCATCCAGAGGGAGGAGGTGCGGTGCCGCAGCCTGCTGGCCACTCTGGAGGCTCTGGCTGAGCTCTGGGAAGGTGGGAGTGGATCCTGGAAGAACCCGAGTCCACAGGTGAGGAAACCCGTGTGCATGGCCAGACCCCCTCCGCTTGTGATTCTGGACCCTTCCTCTTGGCTGTTCCCCAGCGCCATCTGCACGGGTGACGTGGAGGAGGCACCTGTGTAGCCAGGCCACCTGGGCTTGTCAGGGAGCTCCTTCGGTGGGGTGGTTCAGCACGCTGCTATTGGAAATCCTGTGCCCCCAGCCCCTGCCTGTTGGTGTTTTGTGGTCAGCAGCTAACGGGCGACACCTGCTACCCCCAGGGCGTGCTCTGGCATGTTGAGTACTTCTGCAGGTGCCTTGCATCCAAGGATCCCACGTCCGTCCACCACTTTGGAAAGCCCCTTTCCTTGAGCAGTTCTGGCTCTGTGTTGCTGCTGGGTCCTCCTCTGTAGGCACTGTGCCCATTTCCAGGAGGTGAAGAAGCAGGCTCAGTGCTAAGTGGTCCTTTCCGACCAGTGCTCCCCTGTCTCCAGTTCCCTGCGCCCGGGTCCCTGCTCCCGTCTGGTGCTCTACTCCCGTGGCACGGGCGTCACACCCAGTAGTGTGGGCCTGGGGAGCGGGTGGTGTCAGGACAGATCGGGGGTCGGAGTCGCTGGCTTTCTAGAGCCAGTTGGGACACACATGCTGGCGTAGATATGGGTGCTTGGGGGCACAGTCGCCCTGGTTCAGAGTTCCTTGGCTTCGAATGGTTGACAGTGGGGCTGAACAACTCTTCGTAGTGGGTGCCGCTCTCTATGTTGGCTCCGGTCAGCAGCTTCCCGACCTCTGTCCAGTGTGCTGGCTGCCCTGGTTCGTTAGGGGCAGAAGTGGCCAGGGCTAAGAACCGCAGCCACCACAGTTGACATTGATGTTGTTTCTCCTCCCTGGCCCTGTGGTTAGACCTTCCAGGGAGCAGACAGCACTTGGTGTGGTCTTGGGGAGCCTGTCAGAGTTAACTCCTAGCGCTTAGTAACTGCACTCACGGCACTTGCCGCTTACCAGCACGTTCTAGCTTGACAGGTCCACTGGCATCCTTCTCCCAGCCGGCCTCGCGTTTCCCCAGCGTGCTGAGAAAGAAGCTGAGGCTCACAGAGGGGCTGCAGCCATCGCCCCGGCTTCCCTGGCCTGTCCCTGCTTCTGCTGCTCCCGGGACGTTCTGGAAGGCCCTTGGCCAGCACACTGGCCTGCCTGATCTTCCTTCATTTTTGCCTTCCTCTCCATTAAGTGTATGTTCTTGCCTTCCTGCCTGCGCCTGTCCTGAAGACAGTAGTCCTTGGGAGACTGAGAGGGGCAGGGGTGACGCAGGTCCTGTTCCTTTTGTTCTCTTACTGAGTTTCTCCTGAGACCTGCGGCGTGCCAGGCATGGGTCTGGTGCTGGGGAATCTGCCAGGGAAGCTGGTGGGCATGGGGTCCCTGTGCTTGGGAACTTCCACTTCAGGGGCTGGGGTGCCGGAGCACAGGTGTGTGATGCTAGTCACGCTGTGGGAGGTGCTGAGCGCTGAGGCCTGGGTGTCAGCGCCCCTGGACTCCCCGAGGAGGGGCTTCTGAGCTGAGCTCTGCAGGAGCCTAGCCCGTCAGCTCACTTTGCTTCAGCGGCTGCCCCTGGTCTCAGCTGCGGCGGCCTCTACCTGGGACCTCTGTGCTCCCTGGTTTCTTTGACTAAGTAAAGCCATTTCCCCCAAAGGTCGCTGCCTTTAGTTCGCGCCGTCTTGTAGTCATCCTGGGTCTCTTACTTCCATTCCGCCTGTCCAGTGTCTGGACAGTGTGTGCACCTGGTCAAAATGGCCTGCTCCTGCCAGGTCCTACCTGCGGTGGTCAGGCTGTGGAGGTGCCTGTGGCTCCATCTGTGTCCACCTCTGTGGAGCGTGCTGTGGACAGCCTTGCCTCTGAAGGGCCAGGCCGTGGGCAACGGGTTCCCCCTCAGATGCACCATGAGAGGACACCCCACATGGTAGAGTGCCCTCCTCACACCGGTGTCTCATGAGAAATCCTCTGCATCTGGGGCACTGGGCGAAGCACGATCTCCACTACCGGTGTGGTATGGTGTGGTATGGGGTAGGGTGGGGTTGTCCACGCATGTTTGCAGGAAGCCAGAGGCCAGAACTGTCTGGTGCCCCCAGCTTGGGTGAGGCTGTTCTTGACCCTGTGGGTGACACTGAGGCTCTGTGACCTATGGCATTTTTGTGGGGAGTAGGCTGGAGGCTGTAGTCACTCAAGGAGGCGGATCAGTGGGAATTTGTAGCCCCTGCCGGCCCCCCAGCTGAGAGCAGCAGCCTCTGGGGATCGTCAGGCAGGTTACAGGGCAGGTACCATGCTGCCTGAGCACTTCTAGGTGAGGCACTTGGCGGCCCAGAGCAAGCCTGTTGGGACCTTCTGGCCCAGAAGTGGTTGTGAGCTTCCAGTCGGCCTCTGGGGCCATCCAGCCTTGCAGGTGCTGCTCTGGAAAGGCGACACACTTCAGATGAAGGTCGGCTTCCTCAGCTAATCACCCCACAGGAGCCCAAGAAGCTGATGCAAATTAAAGGCCTGCGTTCTGGGGCTGCCCATAAATTAAGCACTCTGTTATTAGGATTTGGGTAAGTGTAGATGAGCTGCATTGGGGAATTTATGTGACTGCCCTGGACGCTGAGCCGCCCACCCTGGGGTGCCTGCAGGCTTCTCTGTCCTCATCCTTCCTGCCTTGGGCTTCCCCACTGACCCAGATTTAGAGCCTTTGCCCTGTGACCTGCCGCCCGCTCTGCCTGTCCCCTGTGCCGGCGAGCTTACCCGGCTCACTTTTGTCATTCCTAGCATCCCATGTCTCAAAAATCCCTTTTCATCAACTTTGAAGAGCCAGTATCTGTAAAATACTCCGTTGCTTTATGTCCCACTAGGAAAGAAAAAACGTTCTCTGTTGAACCATGTCACAGCAGTTTCTTATCGGTTAACATTTTTATTTTCTACTTATTGAAAGAGCTCTTTCAGACTTAATTAGACATCGATTTTTCCATGTATCACTCTTGCACATAGATATAAAGGAAAACATAAATGGAATGCACTAGGTAAGGTGTTCATAAAACTTTTCCAGAGTGTGGCCACTGAGTCACTTTTTGTCAGCCTTTCTCAGAGTCATCTACGTAGCATTTCCCAAGACAAATCTGTAAAAGCACCAGGAGCTCTTGGTTCTGGACCTTCTGACAGCTCGGCAATCACACAGCTAGCCCCCCTGGACTCTCCTGGGAGCTGGCTGAACGGCCCATTCCCCGCCCGTTCCTGCCCTACGTGGGGCCCACAGTGGTTTCAGATGTCACGGACTGGGAGATACATCCAGTTTCGGGTGTTAAACTGCATTTGCTTACCCTCATGGGAACTGGCTGCACCCGTGTGTCTGACGGAGGAAGCTGGCGGCCGCGTTTGATGGCATCTGTCCGCCTCTGTCCACTCCCGTTCTCAACCTGCATAAACAGAATACTTCTGCTTTCTATCTCTGAGGGCAGCTGTAAGCAGGAGCCAATTCGGAAACATTTCTGAGCATCACCTATGTGCAAACAGGTTTCCGTGTTGAGTGCTGGAGCCAGAAGGTGGGTACTCTGTCTTCCCTAGAGAGCTTGCGATCACTGAAGGAGCTGGTGTGTTTTTGTTTTATTTTGTTTTTGAGAAAGAGGCTTAAAAAAAAATTGAAGGTAAGTCAAATAAGACCTGGAGAGTAGGCAGAGTTAAAGCTACACTGTTTCATTTGTGGTGATAATGGCATTAGAGTTGTGGTTTTTAAAAAATCCTCATCTTTTGGAGATGTAAACTTAAGTATTTATGGTTACAATGATATCCTCTCTGGCAGGAAAATTATAGAACAAAGTTGGCCCAATGTGTTGTAGAAATTCACCAATGGGTTTATGGGGTTCATTATGCTATTTCATTTTTTTGTGCTTTTGAAAAATTTGCTTAAAAATTTTGAAAAGAAATTTATAGATCAGTGCAGCTTCAGCTAATGAACCAGTTGGAAGTTCGGTATTCTGGGTTTGTGATTGGGTCAGCATCTCAGACCTCATGCAGTTGAGGAGTGGGGCCAGGGTCCTTGCCTGTGTGCACTTCAGGAGTGTGGGCTAGGGTTCTCGTCCTTGTGCAGTTGAGGAGTGGGGCCAGGGTCCTTGCCTGTCTGCAGTTCAGAAGTGTGGGTAAGGGTCCTCATCCTTGTGCAGTTCAGGAGTGGGGACAGGGTCCTTTTCGTGGGTGCTCACAAGGAAAGGCTCTATCATTGATTGGCATTTATTTTTTTTTCCTGTAAGAGTTCTCTAGCTGCTTTGAAAAGTGCCCTCTGGTGAGGGCTTTGGTGTGGAGTGAGTCAGGTGGTCCTGAGGCCTCTGACCCCTCTCTGCAGCCAGAGACCCTCAGCCAAGGGCTCCAGTAGCTTCTAAGCATCCTGACCCCACCCTGCTCAGTTGCCAGTCTGTCTTTATGTCCATCATTTCGCCAGGGTTTTTTCTCATCCTGGACTGTTTTGCTTGCGGTTATGAACTGTCCGTTAGGAGCCGTGGGCAATTTGGGAAGCTCTGGTGGGAGACCTTTAATAAATACATGTGATTCCTTCTTGTTCCCCCAACAGGATTGGTGAAATATGCAAAAGCCCCACATTTTACATCGTATTTGTGAGAGATTTTGGCAAGTACAGAGCGCCGTGAATTTTCTGAGTAACTTCACATTATGAGAGCTTCGTGGCTGGGATGTCTGAGGCCTTCGGGCCGTTGCTTGCCTTGCTTCTCAGCATGCCTGGAAGAATGTCCGAGGGCTTCCGTCCTGTATCCGCACTTACAGTTTCTGGGGGGCCTGAAGATAGCAGCTGTCCTGCTCCCAGGTCATGCAGTAGCAAAGTTGGGCTATAGTTTTATTTATTTTGGTACTGAGGCTCAAACCCAGGTGTGTTCCACCTCTGAGCTATAACCCCAGCCCTTTTTAAATTTTGAAACAGGGTCTTACTAAGTTGCTGTGCACTGCTGGCCTTGAACCTGTGATCCCCCGTCTCAGCCTCCCAAGTACTGGGATTACAAGTGTGTGCCACCTCGCCTGGCTGGGCTGGAGTTTCAGCCTTCCTCCAGCTGCCTAAACCATGGCTTCGGGGAGGCCAGCACTGGCTGTCCTGGTCCTGGGGATGTGTCCCTGTAACACCCAGGTCCAGATAGCAGGCTTCCCTCTTGTAGAAGCTGAGCCACGGCGCCTAGCCTGGAAGGTGCTGATTATAGACAGGGAGTTACCTGCTTAATTTTCCTGGAAACCGCTGAACAGTCTGGGTTCTTGGGTGGTCTGAGCTGCAGTCCTATGGTGGGCATCATGAAAGAGGTGTGGCTGTGGCCCTCTAGGCCTCACCGGCAGGATGGGGGGCAGGTGGGGTTCAGAAGGTGCATCCCTGTGCAGAGGGTGACTTAGGAGATCACACACCATGGGCATCAAGAAGAAAGGCCAGTGAGCATTTGCCTAGGAAGACATGAACTGGGCCTCCTTCGCTTTAGAATAAACAGGGTGTAGGTAGGTTCCCCATCCTGAGATGAAGCCGACCTGCTCTCTGGCATTGTGGTAGTTTATTTTAAGTTTGTTTCTCCCTGCCCAGCTCTGGAGAGCACAGCTCTGTTGGCCTGTGCTGACCCTGGCGGGTGTTATCATAATCCTGCCCAGCTCTGGGAGAGCCCAGCTCTGTTTGCTTGAACTGGCCCTGATGGGTGTTGTGAAGATCCTGCCCAGCTCTGGAGAGCACACGGCTCTATTGGCCTATGATGGCCCCAATGGGTGTGGTGAAGATCCTGCCCAGCTCTGGAGAACACACAACTAGTTCTGTGGGCCTGTGCTGACCCTGGCGGGTGTTATCATAATCCTGCCCAACTCTGAGAGAGCACAGCTCTGTTTGCTTGAACTGGCCCTGACGGGTGTTGTGAAGATCCTGCCCAGCTCTGGAGAGTACGTGGCTCTGTTGGCTTGCACTGGCCCTGTTGGGTGTTGTGAAGATCCTACCCCAGCTCTGGAGAACACACAACTAGTTCTGTGGGCCTGTGCTGGCCCTGACGGGTGTTGTGAAGATCCTGCCCAGCTCTGGAGAGCATGTGGCTCTGTTGGCTTGCACTGGCCCTGATGAGTGTTGTGAAGATCCTACCCAGCTCTGGAGAGCACCTACGAGGTGCGCTGAAGCTATCTGGAGGCGAAGGGCTCTGCACGGCTGTTCTTCGTTTTGGGTGCTGTGGAGAGCTACTGTGTGTTGAGGCCCTGAGCTGCCTGCAGCAGTCCCAGTTGCTGGGGCCCAGGGAGCGGGTCTGACACAGGGCCCTGAGAGCCAAGCATGCAATTCTCGGTCAGTGTTTGCCCAGCCCACCTTCCTCCCAAGTGCTGGTGCTGGCGGGAGACCACTGTGGGGGATTTGGATAGTGTAGCCTGTCTGACAGCAAGGGCCCAGGACACTGGGGATGGGAGCTCCTGGTGGCACAGCTGGCCCCGGGGGTCTTTCTGGTGCTGCTGTGACACGACAGAGAGGACCCAGTGCGGGGACCGTGGGCCTGGGCATGCATTTTGACTCCCTGTAGCCCTGTGGCCCTGGCAGATCACGTGCTCCTTCTGTGCTGTGCGGGTCTCCACTTCTCACCTCAGCCGGTGGTCTGGTGAGGGATAAATTGGCACGCCTAACATGCTCAGGATGGGCCCTGGTGCGTGCATCGTAAGTGCTCCAAGTGTTAACTGCTGTTGGTGTTGGCTGGTGCATGGGGGGAGGGCACCCAAGCACCCTGTGAAGTGCTCGGGGAGCTCCTCTGCCCCGGGAACCAGCCTCCCCAGCCTCGAACACCTTTTGGCTCTTATTCCACACAAGTGGGTTGTTTGGAAGGAGCGGGGGATGATGGGGCTGCTGCAGGGTTTGCTCCTCAGTGTGAGGAAACAGCCTGGAGAGGGTAGGGAGATGGTCAGGGCCTGGGGGCCTCTGTGAGCACCCAGCAGACCCCAGTCTGAAGCTGCAGGCCCGAGCCCTTCCTTCTCGGGGCTGGGCAGCCAAAAGATCGCTTCTCAATTCCACCCTTTCATCTCAGGCAACTTTCTTGGAAAAATTATACTAGGATGTGGTTTTTATTTTATTTTGCAGTACAGGGGATTGGACTCAGGGGCATTCTACCTTTGAGCTACACCCTAGCCCTATTTTGATTCTTTATTTTGAAACAGGGTCTCACTGAGTTGCAGAGAACCTTACTAAGTAGCTGAGGCTGGCTACGAACCCAGATCCTTCTGTTGCAGCCTCCCAAATACTGGGATTACAAGCATTCGCCACCACGTCTGGCTAGGATGTTGTTTTTTAACCATGTGGCTGTATAATTAATTTTAAAACTAATTGGCAATTGGTTTTTTCAACCTCTTGGGCTATTATTATCTGCATGTAGCGTGTTATTTGAAAACTTTTCCACGAGGTTTTAATTGGTAAACATTCTTTTGTTGCATTAGCCCAGTTTCTGGCTTGCTTTTGAACCTGTGGGTGGGTGATAGGTACTAGACAAATTAACAATTGCAACAGCGCAGCCCGTGAGGCTGAGCACTGGTTCTGTCAATTAGCCAGGCACTCATGTGGCTTCTGATTCCTGTAATTAAGGCGACCTACAGCTAGATCACAGATTCATAGCTTTGCCCTGTGATGGTTTCAGGGCGTGATCCCGTGAGGAAGGGTGGGGTCTGGGCCATCCCATACACCTGGAGGGTGGTCTCCATTCCCCCATGTCGAGCAGGGCCTGGCGTGGCTGTGTGGTGAAGACCGAGGGTCTCTTGACTCTATGCACCTGTGCTCACCCTCACTCCCGCAGAGGCCGGAGCAGGCGCAGGTGTGGAGTGTGGAGCTAGGGCTATAAATCAGGTGTAGAGACTGAGGGCGGCTTTCACTTCCTTTCTGGTTTGCCTGCCTTGGGTGCTGGAGCTGCCTTGGACCTGGAAGAACCCGTTCCTGGTTGAAGGAGCCTCTGCAAGCCCCAGTGCCAAGGTCCTGCAGTGGGTCAGAGCACAGTGGACGTTCACGGGGCACCACACAGGGTGGGCCTGGGGCGCGGGGTGACTCGGGCTGGCGGTGCCCACTGCGGGGGTGTTTGGCTGGCCTTTCCAGTTCCACAGATGTTTGTGGGGTGGCAAGTCGTTGTACCCGGTTACACTGGCGTCTGTGTGCTGCATCAGAGGTGGCCCTCACCGTGGTCACAGGAGGAGGTCGGCACCATTCCTGGGGTACAGGGTAAGCATGGAATTGGGGGGCAGGAGTGCTCCCTTTTGCCCCGCTGGCTGCCCAGGCCCTGGCCGCAATCAGGGTGCTGAGTCCCTGGGCTCCCCCAGGGCAGGTGCTACTTTACACCTAAAGAGTGAGGACTGGGGACGCTGAGCTGAGGGAAAGGGGTGGCATTGCTTCCTTCTCTTTGAGGAGTATTTCCTTATCGACCCCCCCCCCCCCAGCAGCTCCTCTTCATAAAACGACAGTCTGAGGAGCACGTGGGTTGAGATGGGATGGGTCTGGGCCAGGCCACCGGGAGAGGGCGTACTGCTAGGTGCAGGATTGGGCACCTGAGGTTCTTCATTACATTCTGGGACTTTGCATTTCCCTCTGGTTATTCTAATGCTGTGTGTGTGTCTTTGCTGATCATTTCTAGAACTCTGTTGATACACCACTGACTTCTGGTTTAGACGGGGAGGGCATTTGGACCGGATGGATTTACATTTGTGAAATGTTGGGACTCCTGTGAGCCCATGCTTGGAGAGCAGTCACGGTGGGTCACACATTTTCCTCTTCTGACGGAGTGTAGCATTCCCTGGTGGAGAACTTGCACAGCCTGCAAGCTTGGTAAGAAGCGGGGGCCACGGAGGCCATGGGGCGTAAGGATGGTTCTGGGGACAGCCAAAGCCAAATGTGGATGGCATTGTGGCGTCTGTTTAAGTCATGCATGGAGCTCGCCTTGTCTGGAGCTGACTGACTGCAGCCCTGACCCGGCTGGTGAGAAGCTGCAGGAGCTGCACTCCAGACCGCAGGCCTGGGGGAGTAGAGTGAAGGGCCGGGCGCCCGCTGACTCTGCACCCCGACAAGCTGCTTCAAGTCCAGACCTTGGTGGGGTCTGTTATTAAAGGAGGGTAATGTTTGTATTTTCACCTTTACACACATATGCTTGCCCAGCATACCTGGACAGCTGATTTGAAAGGTATCTTTGCAGCAGAACTGAAAGAGAAATGAGCAGGCTGGGCTGATGGTCTGGGTTCACCTTGAGTCAAGTGTGGTTTTTGCTTTCCTCCCCTAGGTTCGCCTGGAGGTGGGGAGCTCTGCCTTTTACAGGTGGAAGCAGATAGCAACTCCTGACTTACCTGTATCAGGTGTGCTAATGGCTCCTCAGGAGGCGGTAGGGTTAGGTAATGATGTGAAGCTAGGAAGCCACACAGCTGGGATGCGCAGAGCTGGCTGTCCAGCTGCCACTTCTGCAGACAAGCCCTTCTTCCCGGTGGTGCGGCCTCCCTGCGGGCTGAGCTAGAGTAGCTGCAGTCAGGGAGTGTGGGCAGCTGACCACGGGCCTGTCACTCCGTTTCTGTGGCTCAGGATGCCCACAGTCTGTCCAGCAGAACGGGAATGCCCCCTGAGCCAGTGGTGCACTGTAGATGTGTTAACTCATTCAATCCTTCCAAAGCCCTGGGAACACTTTCAGGACCCCTGTTTTACAGATGAGGACACTGCCGGGCGAGGAGAGCCTGTGTGTGGTGGTGCCTCGGGCTGCAGTAGCAGTGGTGGAGTTGGAGTTAAGACCCACCACTGCTGGCTCCTCACGAGCCTGCCTTACCCACCTTACCTGCAGTGTAGACCCCAGGAGCGGACATCTGGTGTTGGGCCACTTCCCGGGCCAGGTTCAAGTTCCACAGGATTGGCTGGCCCCAGAGGTGGTGACCAAGTCAGTGTCCTGTGGCCGAGGATGGTCTGTAGTTTGTCCTCTCTGCCTACGTGACCCCTCCACACTCCCTCCATGAACCTGAGTCAGTATGGTGACAGGCTGGAACCAGGGGCACTGTGGGGGTGACGTGGGGCCTGGCAGCCTGCTTGTACCCCGGAGCCCAGCTGCCTGGCTGTGAGGCGTCCAGGCCTCTCTGGTGGAGGAGGCGGCACCAGGGGGAGGGAGCCCCTGTGGCCTCACCTGCAGAGTTGCAGGCCTGTGACATCACCTGGAGGCCGCTGTGCAGGCCAGGTCACCACAGCTCCTGCTGGCTGCGGGCCCAGCGCTCGCGCTGGACACCGCTAGGCCAGGCTGTGGAGTGGGCAGCTGGCTCGGCCATCCGAGAGCCAGATGGGTCGAGGGAGGCCTCTTCCCCACCCTGCCACGCTTGCCTGGGTGCTTTCGGCTTCAGGAAGGGCAGTTCAGGCAGCTGGGCTCCGGGGCACAGCCAGGTTCTTGGGTCTGCTCCTTCTAGCACCTGCCAGGTTAGGTGGAGCCATGAGAGAACATTTCCCCTTTTAAGAGGATTCTAATTACTGAGATGAAATATTAAATAAGTGCTTATCTGCGTAATTATGACTAAATCAGCCTTTATCAGCACAGCTTGGGCATTTGCTTAAGTGATTTAAATGTGATATTTGCTAATGCGTGCATCTTGTCACCGGAATAACGAGGCCGGGGTAACCAGAGCAGAGTGCTGGAGGCCGTGTTCAGGCCCTGGAACCTCTCTCCTCTCCTCCTCTGCTCTACCTGGACCTCTTCACAGCTCTGCATTTGAGCACTGCTGTCTTATTTGAAAGGCCCTGTTCCTCATTTCACAGCTATGACTTTCCTTCCCCTCCCATCTTCGGCCGGCAGCAGGGCACCGGGTTGGCGACTGTGCCCATGTTGAGTCTCCTGGCTGTCCTTCATCTCTTCTCAAAGGTAGAACTAGTTTGGTAGCTTGATGTGGTTGACTTTCACACAACCACAGAATCAGAGACTTGGAACCTAGAAGCCAGCTTGCTTTCTGGGTCTGATTCGCACAGAGGCCTCCAGCCCAGCCTCCTGTAGTAGTGGACGGCAGACAGATCCCGCAGACTGGATGATTCCTCGGTTTCAGTCTGAATGGTTGGCTTAAAAGTGTGAGAATCATGCATGTGTCAGAATTTCCTTCCTTTTTAAGGCTGAACAATATTCTGTTGTGTGGACAGATCACGTTATTTCTTCATCCAACAGTGGATACTTGGATTGCTTTTATCTTTTTGCCATTATGCCATTCCTTGAATTTTAACATTAAAATAAGACTTCATAATTTATCTTTAATATCTTAGGAAATTTTAAGATAACTTCTCATAGTGGAGAATTCTAGTAACATGTACCAAATACACATTGTAATTTCATGAGTAGTTAGCTTAGTTTGGCACTTTCATATTCTGAGTCTTTAGGTTTGACCTCTAGAAAATAATTGCTATAGTTCTGCTTTGGTTTCAGGGATCCGTATGAGTTAATGTGTATGAATGCAGTTTGTAAAACAGATTATGTAATGTTTGTAGTTGACTCCAGATAACCAGAAAGTTAATTCCAACTATTAAAACCAGATCGTAAATTCTAAATTTTTGTTTGCCTTCTGTAAACATTTACAGTAGAGATTTGGCATGATTTAATTCTAAAAGCCTCAGACACTTCATGCATACTCTTCAGCCAAGGCTTGCACCAAACAGGGATATTTGTGGGGTTGTTAGGTTTGAAACCAATCCGAGTGTCATGTTAGGTTCCTTGGAATGAGTGTGGAAGTGTTGAACCCCTATGGAATGTGCTGCCCCCCCCCCCCCCAACGCGGCTTCCTCTTCCCTCTCCTCTGCTTGACTCGCCCTCTATACCGTGAGCGAGGTCCATGCTGAGAGATAGCATTCTCATTTAGACTGCATATGCATGAATCGTGTAGCTCCTAGATTTGCTGTACTCATTTCCAGGACATTGAGTACTGACTGTATACTCCAGGTTGACTGAGATGTGGGGTATGAGGCATAGAGCAATTCACCCCAAGATGAATCTGGGAGCTGCGCTAGGGAGCCCAACCAACGGGGTGTAGAGACCCGGTCCTGTGCTGGGTAAGGGTTAGGGTTCGGGAACCTGTGTGGGAGAGGAGGCGGCCAGGGCTCCCACAGCCTCCCTTAGCCGTGGGCTTTGGTTTCCTTCTCCGCAGAGTTGGCCTTCAGGCTTCCTTTCCTCCTGCATTGCTCCAGTGGTCTGTGACGTCGCAGCTCTACAGGGTGCCTGCTCGTTGGCCTGAAGCATTGCAGCCCCTGCCACAGGCTGGCTTTCCTTGAGGGCCCCTTCTCTCTCTCTGTCTGATCATGGGTGTGGGCTGCTCTGCATCAAGAATGGGGATCCGGTCTCCTGAGCCCAGATGAGGGCATGTGACATCAGGAGCACGCCGTGGTGGGGTGTCTCAGGGAGCCTGGCATAAGCAGAGTTGAGTGTGAACTTCACTGCGGGTTTCTCAAAACCTTTAACAAGTCCCGATGTGTCTCTTGAGTCCACCAACCAAGTACACCGCTTGCTGTTCTGCCTGGGGACATCCCGGCTCCCCTGACAAAGCCCTCTGAGCTGGTTCCTCAGAAACGGTCAGCTGGGCTTGGGGACGGTGTGTGCCGCGTTGTGTGGACAAGTCGGCGTGAACCTTTGGGTGCTGTGTCTGCCCTCAGGAGCTCTGCAGGACAGTTTGGCCAGGCTGTGGCCTTTGTTCCTGAAGGAGATTCCCTGCCCAGTGTGGTGACAGCTGGGGGCACATCACACTCGGTAATTCTCTGGGCGGAGGTGGATGGCCTCTGGCCTGCCATGACCCTGGCTGAAGCCAGAGGACTCGGTCCTTCTTTGAGGCAGGGTCAGCCTGCTTCCTTTCGGCCTCTTTCTGTTGCAGAGTTATGAGAGTAAGGACTTGGGCACTGACGTTGAGTTGTTGGCTAGTGGCGGGTTCTCTCTCCACAGCCCTGGCTCCTTCACGCAGGGGCTGAGGCTTCTCTGCAGGTGTGTACTCTGCTCTCACGGTCTCTGACACAAAGCTGGAGTCTGTGGGTTGTTCACTGAAGTTCTGGCGCAGCTTTAAGTTGCTATGATGAAGGAACTTGCCCAGATGCTGTTTTTCTAAATTTTAAGGAGTGTTTAAGTATTTCTCAAACAGCATGCACCTTGCTGTGCAGGCCAGAACCCTCAGGGTTTCCTTTATCCTCACACAGACCCGGGAGGCATTGGTTTAGACACCTGATCCTGTAGTGCACAGGAGAAGGCACTGGCTCCAGGTCCCAAAGCCTTTAAGTTAGAGAAGAGCGTGAGAAAGCAGGGTGCCCGGCCCAGAGTTTGCATGCACGTTTTTGCATTTAGAAAGGATGGGGAAAGAGTTGGGTGTGGGGGTGCACACTTGTAATCCCCATACTTGGGAGGCTGAGACTGGAGGATCCGGGCTCGTGGCCAGCCTCAGCTACTTAGTGAGGCCGTTTCAAACTAAAGAATTAAAAATAGGACTGGGGGTGTAGCTTGGAGGTAGAATGACCCTGAGTTCAATCCCCAATACAGCAGAAAAGGGGGGGAGCATACCTTTGTACACACAGAGGTATACATATGTGAGTATCCTGTACACACATTCCTGAATGTGTGACGTACCAGGGTGCCTTCTTATAATCCTGGCTTTTACTGTGAATGTTAAGTGAGCACCCCATCTGCAGCCTTTTCCTCCGGGCCTTGTGTCTGGCTCTATCAGTCGCCTGGCTCTGGTCCTGTGTGCCTGTCTTCACATGCGGTAGGTAGCCCTGTCCTTCTGTGACATACTGGGTGTTCCTCGGATTGCAGAGTGTCCAAAGTCCCCTTGGCAGATTCCAGTGACTTTCCCCTGGCCTCAGATTGCACGCTGGAATACCATCGGAGCCTTTACATTCTGAGCACCCTGAGGCTGTGGTCAGAGGTAGCTGGTTTCCATTCCAGGAGAATTGGCCGCAGGGTGGAGCCTCCCCATTCCTTCCCATCCTGCAGCCACCTTTTCTCCCCAGGGAAATCTGACCTTGAGCAGGTTTCTACCATCAGTCCTAGAGACCGTGAAGAGGAGCCAATGACCTGCCTGTCCAGCTCTCGGCGGATGTGGGTGGCTGCAGAGATGTCAGCAGAGGCGCTGCAGGTAGGGCAGCTGCTCCCAGGAAGAGATTCCTGTGGGGTTTCGTGTGTGGCTGCAGGGAGAAGAGTAGGTAGCAGGCAGGCAGGCGCAGTGGCAGTTAGTCCCAGCGTTGGCTTCTGCAGCCCTGTGGGCGATGGGGAGCCGTCTGATCCTTCCCTTCTCCTTGCAGCTCCTGCCTGGCTTCAGGCTTTGGCGGCAGCGTCTCCCTAGTGACTGTTGTCTTGCCCAGTGGTGTCCCTTATGCAGGGAGTCGAGTCTTGCCCAGAAAGCCTGCATGCAGTCGGTTACCTATGGATTCAGCCTTGCCTATCAGGTGCCCCACATGGGGTGTGAGTGGCAATGCCATTCCTCAGGCTGCTGAGCACCGCTGGGCTCCCCTTAGGAGCGGGAGGCAGGGAGGTCGGCTCACTTTGAAACAACTAGGACCTCTCCTGCTCCTTTCTCCAAACCTTAATGGAGCTACTGTTTGGAAAGCTGAAATCCTGTCTTGGGGTTTGGGCAGAGCAGGCTGGAGAGCCCTCTTCTGAAGCTGTGGCGTAGGTTATCAGAAGCAGCTGGGGACTTTGGGGGGCTGCCGCTGTCCCAACCTGGCCATCTGGATCCTGGCTTTCCCGTATCTGAAAGCGGAAGTTCAAACCTCAGCCTGGTTGGATGACGTGGGAGTGGGGGGAGCTGCTTTGTGTGTGGCCACCCACTGGCTCTCCTTTAAGAGATGAACCCAGGAATGCAGGATTCACCAGCAGGGTGCTGAGGACGGGGGTCAGTTCCTGTGTCCCCCACCCCCCGGGTCCCGGCTGCTGTACCTCTGAGCGCCCAGCCTGGCTCTGCTCTTTCTGTGAAGCCACGTGGGGCCTTGCCAGACCTCGTCAGCTGGCGTAGGGAAATGCCACGTGGGACGTGTGCTGTTCCCCCATCTCAGTGTGCGTCTGCAAGTACATACTTGGGAAATGAGTCGGACCGGGAGCGCGCCAGCCCTGGAAGTGTGGGCGGGGCCCAGGCGCCATCTACAGAGCCACACCCAGGTTCTGCCGGCCTTGCTTCTGTCCTTCCGGGAGGTGTGTCCTGACACCCCAGGCAGGGGTGGAGAAGGGAGGTGCTGTCAGGCGCCAGTTAGATCAGTCTGGCAGGGAGGCCTCTCTGTGCTCCCCACGATCTACCTGGGGCGTGGCCGTGGGGTGGGCAGGCAAGGGTCCCAGGAGCCCCCCACAGTCCATCCCTTTCAGGAGTGGAGGACCGGCAGGACCTGCCACCCAAGGAGCTTTGTATTGGAGGGGCTCCAGGCCTGTTCCAGAGCGGCCAAATCAGGGTCTCCCTGAGAGACGGGCCATGGGAGGACAGCCTGACAGACCCACCACTCGGTGGCACCAGCTGGCCTTGAATGCTGCCCACTCGGGGCCACCTGAGGCCAGTTACCCGTCTTTTGATTCTCGATGCATTTTTTGCTCACACTTTACACCTCTAAAGTCGGGATACTTCTCACAACGGATGGAGTTTCACGGTTTAACTGATAGTGTCACTACCTCTGGGAGACGGCTGCCCAGGTGCCCTGTGGCCGACGGCTCCAGGCTCAGCGAGGCAGCCCCTGCGTCGTCGTCCTGACACACACCTCCCATGTGGTGGTCGGGGGCACCCAGGGGTCTCCACGGGACAGAACTGCCCCGTCTGTCTTGCGTCGGGCTGTCATCCGTTGACTCTTGGGCATGATGCAGTCCATTAGACACCGGGGCGCGGCACCCCGAGAGAGGCCAGGAGACTTGTCTCCTCTGTGCCTGCCGGTTAGCACGCTGTCTGTCCTCCCCACTTGCCTTCGTGCCTTTATCCGTAGGGCTGCAGTAGAGACGGTTTGCTGCTTTAGCCCCCGCTCCGGCCAGCTGGCCTGCCTGCTCAGGAGCCTGCAGTAGTTGCACGTTAAGGCCTGGGTGCTCTGACCTCGGCGGGCAGCTCTGCCCAGGGCTGTGGGCGCTGCGTCCAGGCGTTGGCAGCAGAGCTGTGTATCTGGGTGGTGCATTGGTTCCTCTGGGGAAGACGCTGTGCCAGTGCAGGTGACGTGCCACCTTGGAGGCTTCGGTGAGAACTGCGCTGGGTAGAGACGCCAGGTAGAGTGCCAGCCTCCAAGCTGTGCCTCTCGGAGCCCAGGGTGAAGACTGGCACACCTGAGGTTGAGTCTCCACAGCTCCTGAAACCGATGACAGCTTGGCCAGCAAGTGAGCTTTCTGTTGTGCTTAGCTGGTCCCTTGTGGAGCAAGGGACAGTCCCTTTCATTTCACATCACAGGTTATTGGAAGTTGGGCAGGGTGACACAGGTGTGCATAGTTACTGGGCGTTTGCTGTGTGGCAGGTGTGGGTGAGAGTACCCTTGCTGGTCTTCTGCTTGCTGCTTGGTCTCTCCTGAAACACCCCTAAACAGCTGTGCCCTCCAGGCTCTGCTGAGGCTGCAGGAAGCAGGTGGGGGTGCATGGCGGGTCTGTCACCTGGACAGGGAGAAGAGGGGTCTGTCTTCTTTTCGGGCGGGCGTGTACCCTCCCCTCTGGGTGGCTGTGGTGAGTTCATCCAGTTTGCAGGTGTCGACTCATGTAATCCTGGTAACAGCTCGTGGAAAGGCGGCAGTTTCCCGTGGTGAGGTGGCCTGTGGCCTGGCCGGCGTGGAGGGGTTCCTTTGAGGCCCCGGCTGGCTTCTGATATGACCCCGGGGAAGGCCTGGGTGTGCTCTGCAGAGAGTTGCACCCCATCTGCAGACGGGCGCCATAAGGAGCCTTGCAGAGTAGGAGGCAAACACGGCAGCAGCCTCGGACAGCGGCGAGGAGTCTGGACGTTATTCCTGGCGCTGGGAAGACTGTCTGTGGTGTGAAGAAACAAATTCTGGTTTGCTGTCGTGGAGCGAGTATGTGCAAGAGTGGGTTAAAGAAAGGAGGTTACAGCCCTCTCTTTAACCCGCAAATAGACTTCCGGTCTGTGATGGAGAGTGCGTCACGTCCTGCTGCTGGAGCAGGGATTTTGGAGGGCGTTGTGTGTGAATAGTTAAGCAAAAAAAAAAAAAAAAAAAAAAAATCTTCCTAGGAGATGCTCGTTAGACTTGCTATACTAACCCTGAGGACCCGAGTTTGTGGGTCTCTTCCGGGGGTCATGGCTGGAGGGAGGCTGTGTGTGGGAGGCTGTGTGTGAGCCGAGGGTCTGGCTCTCTCAGTCCATGTTCCAGACCTTATGCTTTGTGCAGGTGCAGGTGGGGTTAACACCTGAAAGGTGTGACTGAGGTCTGGACGGGTTCCTTCCTAGGGCTTCCCAGCTTGCATGAGGATGGCGTGCTGGGTCAGGATAAATACATGGAGGAGGAGGCTAGCTCTGCCACTCGGAGCCGTGCTGACCCTGTGGACAGGTCTGCCCAGGAAGTGACTCTGACATGGAAGCAAGCTCCACTGAAGATGCTAGGGGTTTGCCCGGTTTGTTGAAAGTGATAGAACTGTCTTGTCTGTGAAGAGACAGGTATGTGATGATATAGCTACGGCTAGGATGAGAGATTGCAGGTGAGGCGTATACTACGTATAGCACGATAGCTGTACAGCAGCTGAGACCTGTATGAGACCTGCACACCCTGTGGGGCGACGTGGCCCGGATACACTCTCTCCTAGCGCAGGGCCACTTCCCTGGGCTCGCCCGCTTTTTTTCTACCCTGACTGTAAGGCAAGGATGGGCTTGTCTTTCTGAAGGGCCCTCGGCCTGGGCTTGCAGCCTCCTCCTGGGTGTGGCCTAACCCAGGTGCTCCTGGCCTTCTCCTGGTTCTGAGTGTTTTCCTGGCTGTGCCAGGAGAGTACCCCTGGGGTCCTCACTGGCAGACACACGCAGACCCCTTGCTTCAAGCTCCTGTAGCACAGCTGTGCCTGTCTAGGCAGTGTTTTTAGGTGTGTGTGTATGGTGCTGGGGATTGAATGAAGGGTATTACACCTCCCAGCTACAAGCCCAGTCCTTTTTGTTTTGTATCTTGAAAGAGGGTCTCACTAAGTTGTTGTGGGCTTCACTAAGTTGCTAAGGCTGTCCTTGAACCTGTGACCCTCCTGTGTCAGCCTCCCAATAACTGTGATTACAGGCATGTGCCACCACTCCCAGCCCCATCTGGACACTCGGACAGAGGTCCCTACCATGAGGCAGGCCAGACACCCCTACTAGGTGCGGCCCTGGCCCTGGTCAGGTCTCCACAGGACTGCTTTCCTGCGGCTGGCCAGTGGCAGCTGCCCTCTCTTCCTCCCAAAGCAGTGGCTTGGCCTGGCTCCCGGGCTGCTGTGCATCTCTCCAGCGGCTGGGGAGCCATTGGAGGTGTCTTTGGGGTAGGACATGCACGTCTGGGACAGGTGGTGAGCTGTTGGACCTGTGTGGAACAGTGTTCAGGGCTGTTCTTGTCCTAGTCCCGTCACAATCTTGGGGGCTGGGGAGCGGGGACACCAGTGACTCAGGTGTGTCCCTAGACTGGGTCTCAGCCCCCATGTCAGTGCCTAGTCCCTGTGCTCAGCCCCGGCCCATGCAGCCCGGGGACTGGGCAGGGTGGTGGACCTGCCTGCCAGTCTGTGCACACGAGGGCAGGCCGTTAGACGTGGCCTCTGCTTTGTCATCTGTTTGGCTTTTAGACACTTCCTGTCCCTGAGCCCCGAGGGTCCCTCTCAGCTGCACCTCACTGGCTTTTTGTCTCAGTAGGTTTTTCCAGGGACTCCCCTGGTATAGTGAGACACAGGGCGTGCAGATGCCTCAAGTTGGCAGGATTAGAACCTCACCCTGTCCTTGGAGAGCTGGGGAGGATGCTGGCAGACCTCGGACCTTCGAGAAAATCCTTGCTGCTCTCTGATGCCAGACAGTGCACTCCTCAGCAGGAGCTGGGGGAGGAGGAAATCCTCCTTGGCTGTGGGAGGGTGTGGTATGCATGTCTACACAGCACACATATGTGTACACCATGCACTTGTGTGTGTGTTGTGCCTGTGTGTAAATGCACACACAAGTTCCCTCACTAATGTGTGCGTGCACATACGCATATTATACTTGTGCATATCCACAATGGCACAGTTCAGTGCATTTATACGCAGCGCGTGAACTTACGTGCATGCACATGAAGGTTCTCACACACGTCTTGGGCATGTGTGCAGCACATGGTAGTACATGGTGTGTGTGTGTGCGTGCACCCATGCACATTTGTGCCTGTCTGCCAGCTGCCTGTGTGTGCTCGTACCTCGTGCACGGCTCCAGCGTGTTTGGGTGTGAGCATTTCAAGGTGACCCTCCCTAGTGGCCTGCCCCGAGGCTGAGCACTCAGGCAGGTCCGAGGAAGTGTCCACCTCCAGGCAGAAGCTCCGGCGGCGGGCGGGCTTGCTCCTGCCTGCGAGATCATCGGGGATTGTTCGGAGTCTTGACTTGTGATTCTCGCTTCTTTAAATCCCAGAGCCTGCACTTGAATGGAAACAAATTTACTGTTATGCCTCTCACTTTGATTAGCTTGTTGGATTAAATTAATTGTCAGGTTGCCTGGAACCAAAGCTTCTTAAAATGAATACTTTCACTGGGGAAATTTATGCAGGATCAAAAAACGGAAGGTTTTCTGCTGGAGGAAGGTGGGGGGGCCGACTGAATGCCGATCGGAGCTTGGGCGGGCGGGCAGGCTCAGGCACCTATGGTGGGATGTGCTGCCCCTCCCTGCCTACCTTTGTGTGTGTGTGTGTGTGTGTGTGTGTGTGTGTGTGTGTGGTGCTGGGGATTGAACCCAGAGGCATTTTACCTTTGAGTTACACCCCCAGCCCAATTTTATTTATTTGGAAACAGGATCTCACTAGGTTAATGAGTCTCACTATTTGCTGAGGCTGTCCTTGAACCTGCAATCCTCCTGTCTCACCCTCCCAAGTACTGGGATTACAGGTGTGTGCTACAACACCCAGCTTTGTTCTTTGTTTTTAAACATGTCTCCTTTCTAAGGAGCCTGTTGGCCACCAGTGAAAGCAGCTTGCCTCAGTCTGGCTTAGAGAAAGGGAGGTGGTGTGTCTCGCTTTAAGGAGAAGGGATGGCTCCAGAGGGTGCGGGAACTGGGACTTGGAACCAGTCTAGACCGCTGTGACCACGGTGGGTCCTGCTCTGTTCCTCAGGCCAGGCGACTGCCCCTGCTTTCTCGGGGGGGGGGGTGGTGGTGGTCAGAAACCTGTGTCTGCATGTGCCTTGGGAAGAGATGTTTTCTCATTCTCGTGGATCAGAAGGTATTCTGTTCCCATGTACAAGACAGGCATGCTGACCTGAACTGTCAGGTGTGGTTGAGGCAAGGGAGGGACCTCGGTCACAGGCGCCCAGGTGGAAAGAGGGCTGCCTGGGGGCCCTGAGCCTCCCGGCCCCAAGTGGCTGGAGCAGAACCCTGGATGTAGTCTATGGGGTTAGGAGGTGGAGGGAGGGAGCAGAGGAGACAGGCTAGCCCTGGGGAAGCTCAGTGCGCTGTTGGGGTTCCTGCCCGAGCTTGCCTCTGCACTGGCCCAGGGGCAGGTACGGTGAGGGCCTGCCCCTGGCTCCAATCTGCTGCTGGGCCACTGGCCAGGGTGGGGGCAGCAAGGTAGGATCTCTGTGGATGGCAGAGTGCCAGGATCCTCTTGTCTTCTGCCCGTTTGGCATGGCTGACCACCACGTGGGGTGGGGTGGGCTAGGAGCTGGAGCGGTAGTCTGAAGGTCGTGGCATTTCCTGCCACCCTCTGCCAGCGTGTTTGTGGGCATGCGCGACTCTCTCCAGGTGCTCTCTGCCCAAGGAAGTGCCCACCCCACCTAGTCTGGGGGGCAGCACAGCGTCTGGCCGAGGGTGTGTGCACATGCTCCTCCAGGCTCTGGATTTAAGTTCTCCCTCTGCTGTCATCCAGGCCAGGACTTGAGTGCCTTCCTCTGAGCTTCAGGCTCTCTTCTGTGAGATGAGGAGGAGGCAGTTTGTGGGGCCCAGCCAGGAATCAAGTGGGCCGTGCACTCACCTGCAGCACCTCTGGGCACAGGGGATGCCGGAACATTCCTGCCTCTGGGCCCCTGTGCCAGGTAGCTGCAGATAAACCTGCATGTGTTATCAGCCCTGCTGTCTGTAGGTGACCCAGGTGGAGTGTTCCAGGAGCAGGTGCCACTGTCCTGCTGCCTAAGGCATTAGGTATGCTCTTCAACACCGAACAGAGGCCTGTCTGCCCGCTGTCTCTTGTCTGAATTCCGCAGGCTTCCCACTGCTGTACGGGGAGCACAGACTGCTGCTTCACTGCACGGCCTGCCTTGTGGAGCGCCGGTGGGAGGGGACTGTGGGAATGGTGGCCAAGCTCTGCCGTTATGCCAGGGGAACGTTGGAACTCACTTGTGCTGGTCCTGAGGAGCTGCGGAGACTGCGAGTGTGGGCCGAGGCCATGTCCAGTGCCCTCACGGCCACCCGAGTGGCATCAGCTTCCTGGGGTCATTTTTCGGGGACAGACGGGGATCCTCAGCAGCAGCAGACTGTTCCTTCACAGGAAAGGTGTCAGCCCCGTACCCTGGCACCCGGGAAGCTGTTCTCTGGAACCCCTTTGGTTCTCCAGGAGTCTGGAATTCAAAGCAGCCCTGCTTCCTTCTGTTTTTGTTTTTATCACACCAAAGGTGGTGAGGGAGTGCTGAGGCCTGGTTCTTGGCCCTGGAGGCTCCGCCACAGCTGTTCAGCTTGGGCTCGGGGCTCAGTCCTCTAGCGCTTCCTGCCCGCAGCTGGCCTGCTTATTGGGGCCACCCTCCGTGGCGTGTGGTCTTGCCATGTGGCATTGAGTGTGTGTGCAGGCAGGGGTGGGCGCCTCCAGGAGTGCCAGAGGAGACAAGAGGGAGTACCTTTCTCTGCTGATCCCGTGCACAGCTCTGGGGAGTAGGTTTGGAAGACCCGTGAGGTCACTGGGGGAGGGCCTCATGCCTGCCCTCCTCTAGGCCCTACAGCCCCCAGCGGCCCATTTCTCCCGTTCCATGTGAGGTTAGTTGTGGTTCTGCATGCTCATGCTCACCACAGTTCTTTTTCTCCAGCTCTTATCGATCTCTAGAAGCTTCAGTGTGTTTTGGCTTGGCTAAAAATAAGTTCTTTTTTCCTTCCTCCTCCTGGACTAGAAATCAAAAAGAGTATTTGTACTTCTGCTGTCAGAGTTGGGCGTGAGAAATTGGCGCGCTAAAAGGCAGAGCAGTTACTTTTCCCTCCAGTCTGGCTCTTGTTGCGGAGCTCAGGGTCCAGCTGGAGAGGCCCTGCAGGTTCTGCACCTGGGGAGCTGTGCGCCTGTCTCCCTGCCTCCTCCAGGCCTGTCCTAGGCAGCTCCTTCTGTTTCTGCTCTTTTCCCTTAGTAGGAACATTCTCACCTCCTGTGGAAGTTTTCACTGGAGAATGTGGCCTCTCTCCTTCCCTGCCAGGTCAGAGTGTTTGCAGGGGAAGCAGGCCTGTGCTTCTTCTGGGAAGGGCAGATGTGGGGATAGAGCAGGGCTCGGAGCATCCTGGGGCAGGTGCCGCCCGACTCCTGGCCATGGGGTGTTCATCTTGAGACCATTGGAGACTGGTGGCCATGTCAGACTGTCCCAGTGGCCCTGGGTCTGATGTTGGAAGGCAGGAAGTCCATCGTGGGCATTCTCTTTTTGTGAAGTGAACCTAGGATGAACCTATGGATGGTGTGCAGAGCCCACAGTGTATTAGAAGTGGAGGCCCGGGGCTTGGAAGGGTGAGGACAGCCAGGGGCTAGGGTGTGCATCCTGCTGCAGCCAGGCCAGTGGTGGTTGCCTTGTTTCACGTCTCAACTGTGTAATTACAGACGGGCACATACACTGAGTAACTCCTCCTCCAGAGTGGGAAGCCACGTGAGTGGCGTGCTGTGACCTAACCTGGGACTTCTCCTGATCTCCTGCCTCTCTGCAGGATTTCCCTCTCCAGAGACCCGCAGCCATCTCTGACCCATCCCCCACGTCACTTAGCTGGCATGTGGGGCTCCTCAAGGCTCCCCAGTCTCTGCTGGATTCCTAGAAATCTGCCTCATTGCAGTCAGGGTCTGTGTGCATTGAGCTGGGGTGCAGATTGGCAGCCTCTATGCCTGCCTGTGGCAGAGGGTGGCTGTGGGGCAGCTGCAAGCTGCTGAGGCAGAGGCTGGGAGGCTGCTCCACTGGCCTGACGGGCTGGGGGCCGGGGATGGCGTGCTGGTGTGTGTGCGGAGGCTCCTTGGGAGCCTGAGCTGCTGGTGTGTGTGCAGAGGCCCCTTGGGAGCCTGAGCTGCAGTGTGCAGAGGGCTCCGAAGTGGAGTGAGGCTGTGCCCATGTATCGCCAGGGTGCCGGTTTGCCCCAGAAACTTAGGTTTGGATGAAAGCAAAACTCGTTTTTTAAACTTTCGAAACTATTTCTGAAAGCTATTTGAGAGGACGTGCTAACGCTCCTTGCCTTCCTTTTTCCCCAGCTGTTTCTGTCAGCAGGCTTCCCAGAAGGGAGAAGGTCTTGGTGGGGTCTGGGGTGGGACACGTGTGTCATCTCATTCTGAAAGCGTCGACTCTTCTCTTGCGTAAGCCTTTTATTTATTTTTTGCAGAGCTCTTTGGTTTCTTTTTAGGCTTTAAGCTCTGCTTACAGTTCTGCCTGGGACTCTTGTGTAGGGTCGCTGGAGTGCAGGGCTCTGCATTGCGCATGTTCAGCACCCCCTCTGCCTAATAAGGGGGCGGGAAGGAAGTCCAGCGTCTTTCCCATCCAGGGATTTAGCCTTTGGAACGGGGCTTTGAATGCTGGGCTCTGACTGCGGCTTTCTGGATGGAGGCCTGCAGTCTTGGGAACACAAAGGAATGTGTCTCTGCTCCTCCTTCCCCGTGGAACCTGGGACTGTCCTCCTTGAACCTGGGCCAGGGCTGAGACATAAGCTCTCAGCACCGTGCTGGGCACAGCAGGCGTGCAGAGGTGCCCGCACCTTCCTGAGGTTTCTGCTCCGCCCCTTTGCAACTAAAGAATGGTACCCGGGCTTTTCTCTGGAACATAACATTCTTTCTTTTGGGGAATGTGTTTGGGATCCCTGTGTCCTCCTGGACTGGGTTCTGTAGCTTGGTCAGTGTAGATTGTTGAGTGGTGGAAGATTGTTGTGGCCCCTCTGTCCCTGCCCCTGACTGGTCTCCAGGTCTTTCTGGTGGGAGGACCTTGGGGGATGCCCAGTAGAACTGGGCAGGGTCTCGGGCCTTGGCTGCTGTTTGCTGAATACAGCCCTGCACGTGTAGTCCTGCTGGGCCAGTGACACAGGTGAGGGTCTGGCCTCCGAGCCCTCTACGGTCAGACTCCGCCTCAGTGCACACAACAGCTGTCCCCAGCTGGTTACTTGTGAGACTCCCTTGCTTCTGCCCCCCCCCCCCCCAGAGGGAGCTTTCTCAGAAGGGTAAAGCATAGCAAGTACGTTCCCCTGTATTAGAGAGGAAGCACCCACTGTGTGCCCTCTGCACAGCAGCAGGCAGTGCAGCCACCTTGGCGTCTGTTTCCCAGCCCTTTTGGGAAAGAACTCGAGGGGAACCCCCAGTTTTGTCTGAGAATGCCTTCTGAATGCGCCCACCCCCCTGCATTCATCCTGCAACCTCGAGGCCCCTAGTGGGGCCTCCTTTGTCCTCAGCCTGTCTGGGGCCTGCCCCCGTCTTGGGAGATGGATTACGCTCTTGTTCTCCAGCCTCCTGGCACACCAACGGCAGGCGGGGCTGGCTGCAGAGGGCACTTATCATTCTCTTTCTGCCGAGTCTGGTGGAATTGATACGTTAATAAAAGCTGCTGGTGCCCAGCCCCTCTTACACACTTACATATGCAGATTTATCGGGTTGGACTGTCTGCCTGGGTGTCTAATTCATAAAGGCTCCTGAAATGGTTTCCTTTTCGCCCATTGTTTGGGGAGAATAATGCGTCTCTGTCAGATTAGCTTCTCGACTCAGCTTTGGTTAAGGTCTGTGGAATTCCAGGCGAGGATACTCCCCACTGTGCAGCCCCAGGTGCCTCCCAGCGCGCAGTTAGAGGTTTCACTGTTCAGTTTTGTTGGGAGTCGAGCTGCTGTAGGCTCCTGTGGGAATGAGATCCGCAGGCAGGGAGGGGGTGCATTCTTCCCCGCGGGGCACATGCTTGCAGAGAAGGGGCAGAGCCTCACTGACCTCCCAGGGCTGGTCCAAGTGAGGCCGAGGGGGTCCCCATGTCCTTCTGCTTGTCCCTGTGCCCTTCTGAGAGGGGTAGGAGGGGTGTTCCCGCAAGTGGGGGGATATGATGAGCCCTGCCCCAGCACCTCGGAATGGGCCATGTGTGGGGATGGGTCTTCACAGATGTGATCGGGTTAAGATGGAGTCAGAGTGGGGATGGTCCACTGTGACCTGTGTCCTTGTGAAGGGGGAATTTGGACACAGGCATAGGGAGCAGGCAGCTCCTGCTTGCCAGAAGCGAGGCCTGGGGCAGGCAGCTGCCCTGACCACGACCACCGGAACTGTTTGAACCTCCAGTGGGCAGTCCTTTTGGGGCAGCGCTAGGACTCGTATTCCAGTGGAGTCCGTTGGGCTATAAATTCACAATTAACATTGATGATGCGTGTTTTACCTCCTCAGAGGCCCCTGCAGTGTTAGCACTTAGATGCCTGCCCTTCGTAGACTTCCTGTGACCCGGCTGCAGGCCTTGGTCTAGGACTCTGCGTCCAAACGCAGAGGCCCTCCCAGGCAGATGTGCGCTCCTCCAGTTTTGTTGTGCGGCTTGGGCAGGCTGTGCCATCGTGTATGAAATCCCTTCATGCTGAAGGGCCTCCTGTTTGAGAGCTTGCCTTCCCACCCTCTGTGGGGTAGAGTCATTGGCAGCTGCCTCCGGCTCTGCCTGGTTGGGGGGGCACCCCTCGGAGTGAGCACTCTGGCCGCCTTCCTGCTCTGGGCGTGGTCCTGGCCTGCTGCTGCTAATCTCCAGGCGTCTGGCCTCTCCTGCGTCACGTCTCGCCTCTCACTCGCAGACAGGCTTCAGCAGGGATGGCGTGAACAGAAAGCAAATAGGCTCCAGCCGGGAGCGTTCTCAGGACTGCCTCGACTCGGAGGCCAAGGTGAAGCAACTCTCACTGGTTCCAGGATCTCTAGAAACCATTCTGGAGTTGGGGTATTTGGGGGATAGGTCAGCCTTTCCCCAAGTGTGACGGGTTTTACTGCCAAACAGGATCTCCTGTGTGGAGCTGGTGGGGACAGGCTGACTTCTCCAACTCGGCCCCACAGGCAGAGCCGGGCTTCATGAGGCCTGAAGCTTTCGCACCTTGAAGACCATTTCTAAGAGAAAGTGGTGACCCCAAGCTGGTTCCTGTGAGCAGCACCCATGTAGGAGGTTGCAGGGGTCTGCAAGCACCTGGCCAGACGGGGAGGGGGTGGGTTAGGGCTGTGGCAGACGAGCAGCCTGAGGGTGACTAGGAGAGCCAGTGTTGACATTTGGACAGCTGTGGGAGAGCTGACCAGAGCCTGAATGTCCTGCGTGGGGTGGGAGAGCTGCTTCAGCAGTGACCAACAGGCGCAGGGAGTGGGAGGCACCCGGCATGGCTGCCTGGCGGGGCTGTGGCCCAGGCAGGCTGGCTGTGGGTGATCAGGGGAATGGAGGGCAGCAATTGCTTATTTAGGAGAGGGGTTAGTTATGGATTTGAAACTCAGGAGACCCGGTCCCTGGGAGGTGGACAGGACAGGACTGCCATCTCCTTGGCGAGCATTCTAGACACTGGGTGTTGGCCCTGAACCTGTCATAATTTGTATATCCACGCTGCCTCTCTGACTGGGGGTCGGGCAGAATCCGGCCTTCAGTGGCCTATGCCTACAGCAGCAGGGGCTGGGGTTATCCTTCAGGGCGCCTCTTGCTTTGACTTTGGAACATGTCTGATGCATCCTAGCCCGTGTCTGAGAGGTTGTGTCCGAGAAGGGGTCCTGGGGAGACAGGTGTTCTGCTCAGAAAGCCCCACATCTTGTTGGGAGATGAGAAACACGAGCTGCTTTGAGAATACTTTGATTCTCTAATTGGATGATGATCAAGTACAGTTCAGAGCAAGGCTGGACTGGGCCGCAGTGTGATATTTGGAGAAACTGTCACACAGGAGCCAGAGTTGAGTCATGGGGAGAGCTCGCACAGGCCACACGTTTTGAAGCTGTTTCCCCTTGGTTCAGCCTCATTGTGAGAGCGGAGGGAAAGCCAGCATCTCCCGTGCAGTGTGGATGGGAGCAAAGATCGAGGTACGTGAGCCCCAAGCACAGACCCATGTGGCATGTCCTCAACCCGTCACAGCAAATGAGAACGGTCGCAGGTCATTTCAGTGGTGGGACAGCTTTAGAAAATAAACACTGAGTACCAGCGAGGATGCGGAGCAGCTGGAACTTCCGTCCACAGCAGGCGGGGATGCGAAATGGCCGCGGCTTCCAAAGCCAGGCAGGTGCTTGCGGCCTGCCCAGCAGCCCCACTGCAGACGTTCTTCCCGGGGAAAGGAAATGTGTGTGCCTGTGGAATCCTCAACAGCTTTGCTTGCATTTCCTACAAACTGGAAGCTGTCAGCAGGCAGCCTATGGCCAAGCTCCTTGTGCCCCACGGTGGAACCGTCTGTGGCACAGTGAGCCGACATGACATACACACTGGACGGATCTCGGTGCCTCAACTCGTGAGAGCAGCAGGGTGGAGGGCCACGTGCCCTGTGACTGTTAAATGACATCCCGGAGAGGGCGGGGGCAGGGGTGGGGTGTCCCACGCAGCTGGCTGGGGAGTCTTTGAGCGATGGAGACTTTCTGTGTGCTGTTTGTGGTACTGGTTACATGCCTGTCAAAATGTGCAAAGCTGTATGCTAAAAAGAGCAAGTTTTGCTGTAAGTGAATTGCACCTTAACTTGGAAGTGAGAGAGACCCAGGAGCCACGCCAGGAGGTAGAACCACGGGATCTGGTGTGTAGCAGCCTGGCTGAGCAGCAGGAGCTTGAACTGGGAGGGCACACTGCCTGTGAGGACTGCCAGGGAGTGTGTGCAGGGGGCTCGGCAGTGCGGAGGTCAGGGGCGGGGGTCCCGGGTGGGGCCTTGGGCTCTGCACCTGTGTACAGGTGGGCCTGGACACAGTGGTCTGTGGAAGGATCCTGGAGACACTCAGCCTGTGGCCAACACGTGCTGCCTTTTCTTAGAGATGGGGAAACTAAGGCACAAAATCACCAGTTTTTATTTGAGAGTAAATGCTAGGCTTCCTGAGGCCCTCTGCTCAACCTGACACGGAGGGTCTGTGATCTGTGAGGTACTTTATTTGGGATCCCTCTGTTCACACGAGATTCCACTGGGGGCCCTGTAGGAGCCCAGTGGCTGGCATTGACTGAGTGGCCCTTCCTCTTGTACCTCTTGGTTTCCTTAGCAACAGCCGTAGACAGTCCACTCCCCATCACTGTGAAGCTGCGGTTGAGGATTTCCTCCGTAATTCTGTTCTGCATCCATGCCTCCGTTTTCTGTGGCTACCTAGGTAGCACGCAGGTGCAGTGGCTTGAGCCGGGAGTGATCGACCCCTTCTCTTCTCGCCCCTTGTGGTTGGCCGGCGGTCCCTCTGCTGGTCTGCAGGGCTCGTGTGTGTGCTGTGGCCAAGTGGCAGCAGGGTTGTCTGGTCCAGGGTGGCCGCAGGTCCCATGGCAACGCTGGCCCTTGTCTGGGGTGCCTTGGCTCCCCACATGGCTCTTGAGTCACAGTCTTGGGTCAGCGTTCCAAGAGGGTAAGTTCCAGCCCCCCGCCTCATGGCTCCTGCTCCCATTGGCCAGAAGAGTGTGCACGTGACCCAGCCCAGCGTGCAGCCCCAGCTGTCCAGGGAGGAGTGGCAGAGTGTGGCCGATTCTAGTCTGCCACAGTCCATTCTCCAAGCCCGTTCCCTTCGTGACACTTCCGGATGTAGTGCCAGAAACCGGGTCTCTGGTTGGGGACTTGTGACTTCATTTGGCTGACAGAAATGTGGTTAGTTGGGGCGTAGCTTCAGTTGGACTGACGCTGGAACTGAGTTGGCCTCTGGCTATTTTGCTTTGGCAGGCCCATGGCGTCCATTTTTTCATTTGTGAAACGGAAATGACGGCATATTTACATAATTACAGCGGGACGGTAACGCGTGCAGTCTCTGGCCTGTGATTCTCCCTGTGCTGCAGTTCTTGTTCCTGTTACCCTGTCTGTTTCTGTGTCTGGGGAGTTTGGGGTTAAATGGTTCCGCTGCCCACAGCCACTCGGCTCTGTGGGCACCTCACTCCATGTTCTGTTTCTGTGGTATTCCTGTGTAGGCCTTCTGTTGTAAGCTACTTGATCCCTTTCATAGGAATGTGGGGTGTTGACCCTAGGTCAGACTCACTAGCAAAACGCCTTAGAAATTTAAACTGCGCCGGCACTCGCAGCTTGCAGGCACTGCTGTTGAGATCTGGGATCGTGGTGCTGTTGACCAGGCGTCTGCAGACTCCAAAGTGAGCTTCACACCCTGCTTCATCCCACCCGTGACTCCTGCTGGTCTCGCAGCTGTGGAAGGCAGGCCAGCTGACCCTGGGTCTCCAGTCCTGCCTTCACCTGGTCCAGCTCGTGGGTCCAGGGAGCCAGGGCCCTCAGGGTGTTGTGACGAGGCTCCTGTACTGGAACAGTGCTGCGCTCCACCCTGATACTCTGGAAATCTCTCATCCTGGATGGTGTTGCTGAGAGGAATCAATAATTCATACAGTTTTAGAGTTTTGAACCTGGACCTTTCTAGTTCCAAAGCCAGTGAGTACATGAATCTTTGCCTGATAGAGAGTAAGGAAACAGGTAAAGTGTCTTTGGAACTCAGCATTTTAAAGTTTCAGCAGGAAATAAGTCCCCATCCCGCGTGTACAGGGAGCCGCTGTCCGAGCAGCCCTTGGAACGAGGTCTGTGAGGTCCATTGGTCCTGCTGGCCATGTCCAGGTCCTGGATCCCGTGACTCCAAGTCTGGGCTGCATGGGGAGGAGACTGGAGACCCGTCCTCACTCTCCGCTGGTGGGGCTGTGGGCAGCTCGGGTGATACTTGCACTTCAGTTTTCTCTGCTGTGAGAGGGAGTTCCTGTTGTGCACGGTGTCTTGCGGCACGGGGCTGGTTTGTCAGGATCCTGCTGTGTGTTGTCACGTAGCTTGCCCTAGTCCTGGGACAGAAAGTGTGGTTCCTGAGGCTCTGAGCCTCAGAGCAAGAATTTGAGCTCTCCTCCGGAGCCTGGGCTGTGTGCAGCCATCGCCTTTCCCTCAATGCTCCCATTAGGGTCAAACGACAAAGTGTGTGGACAGAGAGGCAACGTTTGCAGACACTAGTAGACGATTATGGTTTCCAAATGTGGGTAAGAGATCACAGGGAGGATGGGCCGTCTGTTTGCTGTCTGAACCCCTGTGGGCCAGGCAGCGTGCCAGTCACGTTGCACAGGGAGTGTGTTAGGTTCAGCCATCCTCCCGTGCTCGCCAGTCCGTCCAGCCCAGAACTGGCCTGGCGTGGTGGACAGAGCCTGGACTCTGGCGCCACTGCCTCTCTGTGCACCCTCGAGTCCCTCTTCTGGGCCGTTTTCTCTTCTCCATTGGTGCCTGTGCGCAGGAGCCTCACATGCGTTCCCATGGGCGTTGCCGCTGCTGAGCTCGTGGGGGTTGTCTCACTGGGGCTGTCCGTGGCTCTCCTGGGCGTGTGGTTGCCCATGAAGGTGGCGGCAGTGCCCAGCACTACCTCTGGTTTAGCGTTTAATCCAGTTGTGGCCAGGCTCACAAACCACTGTGGTCTTCCATTAGCTGTTTCTTGGTAAAATTGAAGGTTCAGTAGGGAAAGTGGTGCACACCAAAGAGATGGATCCAGGCACCAGCTCTCCTGTCTCGGCCAGCAGGCACCCCTGGGCCCTTCACTAGTTCCGAGGCCAAAGGCCTCAGGTTCTGGAGTGCTGCCTGGACCATGGCTGATTTGGGGCCAGCTTCACAGCTGTTCCAGAAGCAGCTCCCGGGCAGCAGTGCTGGTCACCCAGGTCCCGTGTGGTTGACTAGCATGCTGCCCTAGTTATCACTAGGAAATACCATATAGTTCTAACCATAGCATGCCTGTGCTAGATTTTAAAATTATTCATGAAAATAACCCGAAAGTGAGTTGGAGAAGTAGGATTGACACCTGATGCTCTGACTCTAGCACAGCCACTTCCGGCATCTCATTCTGGGCTAATCTGTATGGGTCTCCGTTTTTATATAGCTCTCATCATGTGCAAAAACTCTCGTCCCCTGCCTTTTAACCTGACATAAGCATTTTGTATGTGTTATATGCGATGCGATCTTTATAATTATAATAACTTTTAATGGTTGCATAATATTTTTAAGGGACTATAACATAACTAACCTTGTAGTGGGGAATATTTTCAAGTTTCTTTATTTTTCTCTTATAAATAATGCTGAAGCATTTGCATATGTTATTCCTTAATTTGGGTTAGTTGTAAATTTGCAGAAGTCCAAGGGCAGAACTAGAGAGGGAGGGGGCCTCCTATCATGACCAGAGTCCTGGAAAGTACAGGAGCTGACCAAGAGCTCTGTCGGGGATGACATGGACATTGTACTCGGCTCCTGTGATCTGATTTAAATAACCTCAGCAAAGAGCTTGGGGCTGGCCGGCTACAGTAGTGCACTCCTGAAATCCCAGCAATTCGGGCCATTGAGGCAGGAGGACTGCAAGTTGGAGGCCAGCCTGGGCAACTAAAGGGCTGGGGATATAGCTCAGCAGTAGAGCACTTGCCTAGCGTGTTTGAGGCATGGGTTCCATCCCCAGCACTGTCAAAAGCTTGGCGCTGTGGAGAACAGCGATTTGGACCAGGCTGCAGTGGCACCGGCTCTGATGGTTCTGCACCTGCCACCTCCCTCGTGTGCTTACTTACCCGTAAAATGGGTTAATGAGGTGCAAATCCTCGTGGAGGGAGAATTTGTGTTTCCCTATGAGGAAGACACATTGAGCTGGTAGCTCCTGTGCCTGCCTGAGGAGAATGTCGATGGCGACCGTCAGTTCTTCTTTGGTAAGTCCTGGGCTCCCATGCACTGTTCCCTTGTCACCCCCCTGCAGTGCAGCTCACCAAGGGCCCCAGGTCTCTCTCTGGGTGCGGGTAGCACTCCTGTGGTAGGGCATGCCTCCCACCGTGCACCTGTGTTCACTGTCACTTTGCTTGCTAAGCATCCCTGTCATTCTGAAACCCATGTGGCCACTGTCGATTCGCTTACTGGCTGCGGCAAGCAGGACAGATGGAGTTTTTGCAGGCCTCCTCCTTCGGCCTGGCTACAGGTGGAGGTGCACGTGTGGTGGCAGCCGGTTGCTTGCCCGCCATGTATGCCTTCCTCCCTCTTGCTGTGACCTGTACTGGGATGTGCTGGTCCTGCCTGGCTCCCCTGGGCAGCTTCGGAAATGCCACTCTTCCTGGCTTCCCCACCTGCCTCCCTCTCCCAACATCCAGGTCTAATTCTATTCTGATGTCCCAAGGAAAAGAGTGTTGTGTCTGAGCTTTGCTGGAGCAGGGTCCCTCCCTCTGCAGGTGGGAGCCATCGATCGGCTGTGAGGCACTGTAGGTGCAGGATTGCTGTCCGCCTAGGGGTGAGGGGGTCACTCGAAGTGAACACTTACGAGACCAGTCCTTCCCATGCACCGGGGCTCTGTCTCCAGGAATGTCCCATTCTGTTGGGTTCCCAGTCAGAATTTATCAGAAGCCTTTTCCTCGAGTTCCCTTGAAGAGAGAGGAGCTGTGAGTGCTGAACATTGCATTAAAGATGTACAGGCACCCCAAAATGCATCTTGGTAGATGCAGGTCCAGGAATGCTTAATGTAGTTACTGTCCCTTACATAAGAGCTGCACAGATTTTATTTCTAATTTCTTTTTAAAACTTTAGATTTACAGAAAAATTGGGAGCACTGCAGAGTCCCCAGATTCTCCACATCTAGTTTCCCCCAGGCTATGTCCTCTGTTTATCGTATCTAGAAACCTGGCTTTTTAAGAATCTTGAGCGTTGCTTGTATGGAACAGCTGTGGTGGTGTATTAATCAGCTTTCTGTCACTGTAACAAAGTACCTGAGAAAATCAACTTGGAGGAAGAAAGGTTCATGGTGGCAGAGGCTTCAGTCGATGGTCACTTGACTCCTTTGCTCCGGGTGGCCGGAGGTGAGGCGGAGCATCATGGGGGCAGGGGCACATGGGAAGCAGAGAGGAAAGGGCCTCGGCACAAAGTGGACCCTCAGAGGCACATGCTCAGTGACCCGCCCTGTAGCCACCCCACCAGCTGGAGACCTAGCCTTCGAACGTAACCCTTTGGGGGATCCAGCTCCCACCATGACAGGTGGTAAGTACCGAACAGTCATTAACTCGCAGGGAAGAGAATGACAGGCGGTGGGAAAGGGCCAGCCATTCGGGGGTATTTTTGGCATCTAAGCTGCGTCTGAACATATGGTCCAGTAGCCAAAATAACTTCACAGTGACAAAATGTGTTTCGGTAGGGGAGATTAAAGGCAGCCTATTTTCTTTTTTCTTCCGCAGTAATATTTTTGTGTCTCTGTTAACAAATATGTTAGCCACTTAAATGATACGAAGGCAGCCGTGGACTACTTAGCAGCGTATGTAACATTTGTTCTTTGTGACTGCCTAGTTTCGTGTGCAATACAGGTTCATTTTGGCGATGTCTTATGATTTGATCGTTGCCACGGGTGGCCCTGCGGGCGGTGGTCCACTCCTCAGCCCCGTGCGGGCGACTGCCAGGCTCCAGGTTCTGCCCACCTCGTGGCACAGCGAGTGCTACGTTGGCTGCAGGGGCCTCAGAACACTCAACACTGCCGGCTCCTTCACGATTCCCTTCTCAGAGGTGGAGTTGGATTTCGCTCCCCTTCGGTGGGGCAGGGCATAGGGACTGGCTTTGGTGGGGACACAGGTGGAGGGACAGTGACTGGGCCCCACGAGGTGTGGTGGTGTCGTCCTTGCTCTTGGTGCCCCTCCCCACTGTCCCTTGAGGAAGTCTACCGCCACATCAGGAATCCGAGCGCCCCGTGGGCAGGTCTGCAGGAGGAAGGGAGGCCTCTTGCAACAGCCACGCACATTTCTATTTTTTCTTATTTTGGAAGAGACAATCATGGTTGGGAATCTAATGGCAGATGTGCCTTTAACAACTAAACTTGTTGGTAAACTGACCTATGGGATCGGCTGTTCCTGGAAATAATGTCATTGAAATGTCATTGCCACCCAGTCTGCTTAGACATGGGGTGGGTTTTGGCTCCTGTGCTGTTTGATGGTGAGGGTGAGGAGCTGCCCTGTGACCCCCTGTTCCCCCCAGGCCTTATTTCTGGCATAAACTGCTTCTGCTGTGTGCGCTGCAGGAGCCATGGTGTGGCAGGATGTGTATTTTGAGCCGCGAAGAGGAACCAAATTCAAACATCCCATAGTGGCAGCTGCCGCCTGCCAAGCTGTGAGCAGAGCTGCGGCGCTGGCGGCTCCAGGGGATGCATCCATGCGTCCTGCAGGGGCTCGAGCAGCCGAGTCAGGCAGACGGCGGCTCTTCGCTGTGGTTCTGGGTTTTGCTGGCCGCAGATCTGGGACCTCTGACAGCACACAGCTTTCTGTGGAATCTGGGCCCTCCCCCGTGTGGGCTTCCTGCAGCCTGTCTCTGCGTTTTCTGCATTCCCTTCAGTCTTGCTCTGCGTGCATGTGTTGGGGGTGCTCAGGGCCAGGTCTGCATCCTGAAAAAGCAGTGGGCATACCCAGCATAAACCGTGTCATTACACCTCTGATCTCACCAGCGTGGGACATGTCTGTCACTGTGTCGCTCTCTTAAAGGGCGCTGGCCTGGATACCACTGGATCTGGGTGCGGAGCCTTCTGCATACATTTGCGTTCAGTGCACTTCCATTTTTAAACAGCCACTGCTGGTGTATATGTCTTTTAATGTATGTAAATGTATGGGAGGGGGTTGTCAGGAAAAGCTTCTACCAGGAAGCGGGCAGAGCCAGTTAAGTCGGAGTAAGTAGGGCGAGGGTTTGTTCTGGCTGCGTTTGGTTGTAGCACTCGGTTGCTCAATAACACACTTGGTGCTGGGGGCCTGCAGGAGCATCTGGAGGTGACACCACAACACAGTTGAGACCTTGGACTCCTGGACAGCCACGTGTGACTCAAAGTTCAGGGCCTCGGCTTCCCCTATAAAGTGAGGAGGTGCCGGGCGTGGTGGCGCACGCTTGTAATCCCAGCATTCGGGAGGCTGAGACCGGAGGATCCGGGTTCGCGGCCAGCCTCAGCTACCTAGTGAGGCACTCCACAACTTAGTGAGACCCGGTTTCAAAATAAAGAATACAAAATAGGGCTGGGGGAGTAGCTTGGAGGTAGAATGCCCCTGAGTTCAATCCCCAGTAC
>PVLC010000914.1:0-48930 GCA_004027655.1 Graphiurus murinus | reverse complement strand
TAAAGTGAGGAGGTGGCAGCATTGCCTGGAGACAGGCTGCACTGTGTCTGGGTAGAACTTCCACGTGGACCACACAGAACCGTCATGGTAGCCGCCCCTCCCCCATCCAGCAGTCAGTTAACGGGCAGAGCGCAGGCCAGACAGAACAATCCCTCCTGAACGACCTCTTAGGAACGTTTCCCTGGGGTTTTGTGACATGTTGAGAATCAGCCTCTTGGGTCTTGGCTTACTTGAGCCCGAGCCTGTCACCTGCATCCTGACTTACAGAAGGGGCTGGTGTCGGCTTCTCACCGGCTGTGCAACCTGGACAAATTGCTTAGCCTCTCTGGTCCTGTGAACCCTCGTTGTAAGACAGGACTTTGGGCGGTGCCTGCTGCACAGTTGTATTTCCTGCTCAGTGCCCTGCTGTGCTTTGCTCTACCTGGCACAGCCGCACTTCTGGGGTTAGGGTTACCGTGGGCGTGTTCAGTAGGCAGTGGGGAGATTCCCACTCATGGGAAGAGGAAGTGTTTGCTTTTTGAGACAACATTGGTGGTTGACCTGGTGTTGGTGTGGTCAGAGCTGCAGGTCAGACGTGGCCTAGAGTCTGCCCAGGGTGACGTGGACTCTGCTTTACTCAAGTACACGGTAAATGGTTTGATCAGTAGCCAGTCTGTGGGGGGGATATTATTGGCCACGTAGTGTTGCAGGCTAGCCACACAGTCAGACTTGGTGCTGGATTAGAGGTCAGCTGGTGTACTACAGTGCTTCGCTCTTGCTGGCTGAGTATTCACACGCGCTCTTACTGTAGGTAAAGCCAGGGGTGGGCTTCCTTCACTGCTCTGTATTTGCTATGAAATTGCTAGTAGTAAGTTGCAAGCTTATAGCCAAATCTCAAAAGCTCGTTACTAGTATCTTTGCAGAACCTTTTGGAAGCAAGAAAAAATTTAAGTTGGGAAACGGATACATTTTAATACATTTGCTACTATGTGGAATAGTGCCTTCAAAAGAACTTCAGGAAGCCAGGCATGGTGGCGCATACTTGGGAGGCTGAGACAGGAGGTTTGCAGGTTCCCAGCCAGCCTCAGCTACTTAGTGAGGCCCTCTACAACTTAGACCCTGTTTCAAAATAAAGAATAAAAAACTGGGGCTGAAGGTAGAGCTCGGAGGTTAGAATGCCCCTGGGTTCAATCCCCAGTATCGGGAAAAAAAAAGACTTCGGGGGAGCCTGAGGGCCCGAGAAGCTGCATGTTGGCCAGAGTCTAGGACCTGGTGCGCAGTGGTTTTTCTCGTCCTATGTGCTGGGGGCTGGGGGGCAGGACCTGGTGTAGAATGGCTTCTCTTGTCCTGTGTGTCATCCAGGACCCAGTCTGCAGTGGTTTCTTTTGTCCTATGTGCTGGGGAGCTGGGGGGTGTGTGTGTGTGACAAGACCGGTATAGAATGGCATCTCTCTTCCTGTGTGACACTTGCCTTCCTAGGGTGACACTGATGATAAACCCAGCTGTGTCGCTCCACTACAGAAGCCTGGGCAGGAAAGGCCCCAGACCTCACTCTGGGAGGGGAGTGAGGCCCAGCTTCCTTCTAGTTGTTAGACATCTTCGGCAGACATGCGGATTATCTGCAGAGCAAGTTGCATTTGGAAAAAGAATGTGTGTGTTGGCGCCAGCCCCGAGGGTGGCCCTTCATGCAGCTCTCGCTTTACGTTTTGAAGAGTCGGGGCAGCACACAGCCGCATCCCTCAGCCCATGTTGGTCCAGAGGAGAGCTGGGGCCAGCGGATGGTCCTGCCGCAGTGCGTCCCATCGGGGTCTGCTCAGGAAGTGCAGGTCGGCAGCGCTGGGCCCGTGTGGTGCTTCTGATGTGGGCTGTGTGCAGAACCCTTATTCTACTCAAAGAAATCGGATTCAAGTGGGTGGAAAATGCATTTAGATCTGTGGTCATTGGTGTGTCGTTGGCACCGAGGAGAGGGTCACAGATCACCTGAGACATCTGTGAGCCACCTTCGCCTCGGTGACTTGGACCACTGTGGAAATATTTATCCAACCCACTTTCCCCGTCGTCCTCACCCTCATGGGCTGGGGGTTTGGGGCACCCTTCCAGGGATGTGCAATTCAGATATGAGGAAGAGGGAGGTACAGGCACCTTCCTGGAAGGGTGTCCCCTCGTGTCTGGGCTGCCTGCTGGCCGGAGGTGGGGCGCTGCCCTGCCCACCACTGTGCCCAGGGCTTGCTGGCGTCAGGAGACACATGCGTGTGGAGCCGGTGGATGAAGGTGTATTGGAGAACTAGCTGACTCACTTGGTGTCTTTGTTCCCTAGGAGGACTGGAATGAAATTGACCCCATTAAAAAGAAAGACCTTCACCACAGCAATGGAGATGAGAAAGCTCAGAGTGTGGAGACCCTCCCTCCAGGTACTGCGCCAGGGCCGGCCCAGGGAGGCCATCCGCTTCGCCACGTAATGGCGAATGACTGAATGTGATGCGGGGGCAGGTGGCTGTGGGTGACGCAGAGGGTATCTCCTTACCATGTTCCTGGTCGCACCAGGACAGTTTTGAGTTTCTCACCATTAATTAGGATGTTAGTCGTGGATTTGTTGTAGGTGCTCTTTCTCAAACTGAGGGAGTTCTTCTCTCTGTATTCTCAGTTAGCTGAGAGTTCTATTACAAAAAGAAGGTGTTGGGTTTTGTTACATGCCTTTTCTGTATTTATTGCTACAACAATGCAATTTTATTCTTTAGACTGTTGATGGGATGGAGTACATTGATTTTTATTTGTCCAACCAGCCTTGCATAACTAGGATAAATCCCACTTGGCTATGATATGTCTTTCTCTACACTGGATTTGATTTGCTAGTATTTTGTTGCAGATTTTTGCATTTGTTCATGACAGATGTTAATCTTTTGTTTTATTTTGTTGTAATATCTGGTTTTGGCATTAGGATAACACTGACCTCACAGAATGAGTTAAGTATTCCCTTTGCTTCTATCTTCTAGAGGAGAGTGTAAAGAACTTATGTAATTTTTTCATTAAATGCTTGGTAGACTATACCAGTGAAAAAGTGGTGTTCTGGAAATTTATCAATTATTGATCCAGTTTCTTTAATAGATACAGGCCTATTTAAATTATCTGTCTTCTTGTCTGAGTTTTGATTGTCAAAGATTGTCTTTGAAAGAATAGACCCACTTCATCTTGGTTATCAAATTCATGTGGACAGAAGTGCACTATCTTTCTGGTGCCTGTGGGTCTGATTTATGTGCACAGAATCACACTATACTTACAGTGCCTGTGGGTCTGTAGTGATGCCCCCTGTGCCCATGAGTCTGTAGTGATGTTCCCTGTTGTCATTTCTGATACCAAGAATTTGTGGCTTCTTTCTTTTTCACTTAGCTTGGCCAGAGGCTTATCAGTTCTTAAAAAATCTTTTTAAAGATCCAATTTTTGGATTCATGGCATACCTGTGTGTGTGTTTGGGGGGGCACATCACATTGAACCCAGGGGAAATCTACCACTGAGCTACACCCCCACCCCTTTTTTATTTTTTATTTTGAAATGGTCTAAGTTGCTGAGACTTGAACCTGCAATCCTCCTGTCTCAATCCCCAAGCACTAGAATTGCAGGCATGCATCACCATACCTGGCTAATGTGGAATATCTTTCTGTCCATCCTTTGCCTTCTAATCTAAGTGTTTTTATTTTTAAAGTGGGCTTCTTGCAGGTAGCCTGGGTAGTGTCTCTTAGCTCCCTCTCCACCATGCTGTGATCTCAGCAGGTGAGGCTCTGGTCAGATAGCTTCCCCTGAGGCAGCTCAGAGTGGAATGCTCAGGTGGGCATGGTGGTGTATGCCTGTAAGCCCAGTACTAGGGAGGCTGAGACAGGATTGCAGGTTTTGTGGCCAGCCTCAGCAACTTAGCAAGACCTTCAGCAATTTAGCAAGACCCTGTTTCAAAGTAGAAAATAGGGCTGAGGGTGTAGCTCAGAGGCAGAATGCCCCTGGATTCTATCTTCAATACCCGCCACCCACAACCCACACGCAGAATGAAATGCTGTGGCATGTTTCAGAGGTTCCTTTTCCTTTCCCCTGCTGGAGCTCGAGGGAATTCTGCTGCCATGATTACTATTAAGGTCCTGCTGGGGCCTCTGAATGTCCCTGACTGGGCCCCTTGGAGCTTCTGTCTCGAAGAGTGATCCACACTGAGCCTCCAGGAGCTCGTCAGCTGCAGGTCAGGTTTTCCTGCCTGCGACAGGCCCGCAGAGCTGTCTGCTCTACAGAGAGTTGTGACTCTGTGTGTTCACCTCTGTTCTCACAATTTGGAGACTTCATTTCTCTAACACATCTGGGAAGAGGTTTTTTGTTTTTGTTTTTGTTTTTTTTGTTCAGCTTTTGACTTGTTAGGATGAAGCAATGATTTCCAAGCTCCTTACATGCTACCCGAGAAACCCAAAGTCCATTCACAGATGTTTGCTATGACGAATTCATGTTTCCTCCTGTGGTTGGACAAATACCACCCCATGAGGACAGGCCCTTTCTATATCTGCCCTCCTTGTTTACTCTCCTAGCTGTGCCAGATGTAAAGTGTGTCCATCCCCTTCCAGGCTGTGAGCACACCTGTGTGGCAGGTGGCAAGTGTGTACCCTTCCTGACCCTGAGGGCACCTGTGCACAGACATGGGGTGTATCTGTCCCCATGACCCTGAGTGCACCTCTGCACAGATGTGAGGTGTAACTGTCCTCTTCCTGACCCTGAGGGCACTTGTGCAGATGTGGGGCGTGTCTGTCCTTTTTCGGGCCCTGAGCACATCTGTGCACAGACATGGGGTGTATCTGTCCCCATGACCCTGAGTGCACCTCTGCACAGATGTGGGGCATGTCTGTCCTCTTCCAGGCCCCGAGTGCACCTGTGCACAGATGTGAGGTGTCTGTCCCCTTCCGGGCCCTCAGTGCACCTCTGTGACAGATGGGAGGTGTCTGTCCCCTTCCCAGCCCGAGTGCACCTGTGCACAGATGTGGGGTGTGTCTGTCCCCTTCCCAGCCCGAGTGCACCTGTGCACAGATGGGAGGTGTATCTGTCCCCATGACCCTGAGTGCACCTCTGCACAGATGGGAGGTGTCTGTCCCCTTCCCAGCCCGAGTGCACCTCTGCACAGATGTGAGGTGTGTCTGTTCCCTTCTCAGCCCTGAGTACACCTCTGCACAGATGTGAGGTGTGTCTGTTTCCTTCCCGGCCCGAGTGCACCTGTGCATAGATGGGAGGTGTCTGTCCCCTTCCCGGCCCGAGTGCACCTCTGCACAGATGTGGGGTGTCTGTTCCCTTCCCGGCCCGAGTGCACCTGTGCACAGATGTGGGGTGTGTCTGTCCTCTTCCAGGCCCTGAGTGCACCTCTGCACAGATGTGAGGTGTCTATCCCCTTCTCGGGCCCTGAGTGCACCTCTGCACAGATGGGAGGTGTCTGTCCCCTTCCCGGGCCCTGAGTGCACCTCTGTGACAGATGTGAGGTGTGTCTGTCCCCTTCCCAGCCCGAGTGCACCTCTGTGGCAGATGTGAGGTGTCTGTCCCCTTCCCAGCCCGAGTGCACCTCTGTGGCAGATGTGAGGAGTCTGTCCCCTTCCCAGCCCGAGTGCACCTGTGCACAGATGTGAGGTGTCTGTCCCCTTCCCAGCCTGAGTGCACCTCTGCACAGATGGGAGGTGTCTGTCCCCTTCCCAGCCCGAGTGCACCTCTGCACAGATGGGAGGTGTCTGTCCCCTTCCCAGCCCGAGTGCACCTCTGTGGCGGATGCCAGGTGCATCCCTCCCCTTCTGGGCCCCAGTGCACCTGTGTGGCAGATGCAGTGTCAAGCCGCTTCTCTGTCCTCCTCCTAGCTCCTTGTGAGTCAAGGAGCCTGCACCAGAGCGCCTTCCCAGGTACAACAAGCACCACCCACACAGGGTGAATGGAGTAGTTAGCTGATAAGTACTACTTTCTACAGGAGGAGACAGGGCTCCGCTTCTCTGGAGTAATGAGGCTTGCACGGGCTGCCGTGGGTTGCAAGGCCCTGGAGGAGAGGGTTCCTTCTGGCTCGTGTCAGGTGTGGCCCCGGGAGTGCTGCTGCTTCATTTAAAATAAGCTCAGATGTGCATTCACCCTGCTTTTCATACTCTTTACTGTTGTGTTCTCTTATCTCCAGAGAGATAGAAATGTGCTCATTTGCCTGGTTTTGGGGGTTATTATTCCTAACTTTTGGTAAGTATACTATATGTCCTCTTATTTTGTCAGTGTTTTTTTTTTTTTTTTTTTTTTTTTTTTTTTTTTTTTTTTTTTTTTTTTTTTTTTTTTTTTTTTTTTTTTTTTTTTTTTTTTTTTTTTTTTCCTGTTGAAACTTTTTTTCTTACTAAACCAGCACACACGTTTTTTTCCCCCTTAGGAATTATTTCATGGTTAAGCAACATGTTTTCCCATGCATGGTGGGCATGGCTAGAGTCCCCTGGTCTGTGGGCTTTCCGGTGTGCAGGGGTGGCTCAGGAAGCTCTGGGGGTCCCTGTGCGTTTGCCACCTCCTAGTAAGTGGACAGGTGGGTGGAAGGACACGGCCTAAGCAGATGTTTTTATGGCCATGAAACCTACCAAGAGGTGGGGGAGCCAGGCCTGAGAGCTGTCATGTTCTGGGACGGTGGCCTCCAGTGTGTGACCCCGTGACCGGTGGACAGACGCCTCTTTAGACCACTCCCACTTGTCACTCACATGCTGCCGTTTGGTCTGTTGATACATCTGAAGCCTGTTTAAAGTAAACTGTTGTAAGTAAGCCGGGCATGGTGGTGCACACTCGTATTCCCAGTATTTGGGAGACTTAGACAGGAGGATGGCAGGTTTGAGGACAGCTTCAGCAAGTAGTGAGACTCTCATCAACCCAGCAAGACCCTGTTTCCAAATAAATAAAATAGGGCTGGGGGTGTAGCTCAGAGGTAGAATGCCCCTGGGCTTAATCCCCAGAATTTCAATCTCTCTCTCTCTCTCTCTCTCCCCCTCCCTCCCTCCCTCCCTCCCTCCCTCTAGCTGTTTTAAACCATGAGGAGAGGGCTTCTTCACACTCCCACAGGACTGTCTGTAGCCCCACCTTGGAAGCTGTACCCTAGGGCCACCATGGCCACGAAAGCCCAGGGTGTCGTTCCCACTTGATTTCTTGTCTAGTTGGCCCTGCTTTGGAGTAGAATTTGGAATTTGGACACAAGTACCAAAATGGCAGTCTGAGCTGGGGGTCATGGACTGGGGCAAGGGTGACAGACGGCTGGGGAGCCGGGGCTTGGTTAAGGTGCTGTGGGCACTGTACCTGTTTTACTTGGAGTTGCAGATGTGGTGGAAGGAACAGCCATCTGGCATGAGGAAGGACCTGGGTCTGAGGTGATTCCATGTTCTCATAGCTGTGATGTCTCATTAATTTGATTTTTGAGCCTTAGTTTTCTACCTGGTAAGATGGAGTTGGCCATGTAAGGTGTTCCCCAGGGTCACGGTAGGGGTGGGTGGTCTTGTGCAGTAAAGGACGGAGGCTGCCTGTCACAGATGCTCTTTCTTCTCCTTTATGTACCAGCTTTGAATCTGGGTAGTAGATTTGCTGGTATTTTGACTCGTATTTAGAATGGAGGAGATTGGTAGAGACCAGGTAATGCAAGGTAAATTTATTATGGTTAGACACTGCATAGAGGAAAATGGTTTTTTACTTGAAACAGAGAAGAGACACATGCAGATTTGCATATGAAGATTTCAGCAAGTGTGGACCTCAGTGCACGTCAGCTTCTGTTGCTCTCGATCATTTGAGATTGTTTCATGAGGATTCTTTCTCCTTTAACATCTGACTTTTTTTTTTTTTTTTTTGGCAGTATTGAGGATTGAACCCAGGGGCATTCTACCTCCGAGCTACACCCCCCAGCCCTATATTTTTTATTTTGAGATAGAGTCTCACTAAGTTGTGGAGTGCCTCACTGGGTAGCTGAGGCTGGCTGAGAACTCCGATCCTCCAGTCTTGGCCTCCCAAATGCTGGGATTACAAGCGTGCGCAACCATGCCTGGCTAACATCTGACATTTTTGTAAATTTACTTTTAAATTACTTCTTAAATTTCCTGGTTTTTTTTTTTTATCCTTAATAATTGTTTAGAATTCCTTATTTCAGGAGACAGTTTCTCACAGGTGAACAAAATTTCCTGTTATACCAGATATCTGGTGACAGTGTTGTTTACATGCCTTTGTCACTGGAACAGATATATTTGTTTGTAATCCTGGCCGTCTTTTGTGGTGTGGCATTACACCCTTCTAGAGGAAGAACATTAGGAGTGTTTTCTTTCAAGCACAGTACAATTACGTTCAATGTGAGATCAACCAAGAGGCTAAAATAAGTCTGAAAGCCTTCCTCTGGTTTTAAATCTTTCTCTTTCCCTTCCTTGGCTGTTTTCCCAGAAGAGGTGGCTCTGTTCTGTGTGGGGCCACTCTCTTTGCCAGGCTCTGCCCTGGGAGGGTTGGGCACAGGGCTGTGTGCCCAGCGATGGCTGTGGGGTCCGGCTGTCTCTGCCTGAGTCCACTGAAACACTTGGGTGTCCTGCTTGGAGAGATTCTGCCCACACACCTGTAGGGATACACCTGTCCTGGGAGCATGTGTGGGTCATCTTGATCTCACACCGGAGGGGTCTGTGTCTGTGCCATGCCCTTAAGTGTCCAGGTTTCCATGGGCTCTGCCATGTTAGTTCATTGACAATTCAGTATCATAGATCATATCATTGTTTCAAGTACAAGGTTTAACAAAAATAGAAATTGTAAGAAAGAAACATTATTTGGAAACGTAGTATTACTTTACTGGAACAAGTTTTCCAAAGGCAAGCAGGCCCCCTACTGTAAAAGCTCTATAGTCTTTCTGGAAGTTCATTTAGGGGTTGGTTATTAGGGGCCTGGGATGAACTTTTCCCCTGAAGTGTCCTGAGCAGCTGTGAGCACCCCTCCTGGGCCAGATCTGTGGTCACTTGCGGCTCCGTGTGGTCACGATGGCAACTGCCCTCCTGCCCAGAAAAGGTAGAGCAGTTCCCAGAGCTGACCCAGGAGGCACAAGATTGTGAACCGAGAGTTGTGTGCAACTCCAGGGCTCACTGGGTGGAGTGGAGGAGAGGGAAGAGCTCTGGACCCAGGTACCCTGAGCCACAGGCCTCCAGGGTGAAGGACGCAGGCCTGCAGGGCCCAGTGAGCCTGGGGCTTGTTGGGAAGGCACCATGGAAGAGAGCAGAGGTAGCGGGTAGGGACGTGGCTAGAGAGGCCAGCAGGTGGGAGAGGAGAAGCCCTCCTCGTAGCAGCAATCTCAGAAGCCCCTCTGCCAGGGAGTCCCTGCCTTCCCTCCCTGAGGCTGCTGCAGAGCGTGGGGCTTGACCTGCAGGTCGGGGGTGCTTGGGCAGGGGTGCTCTTGTCTCCTTGCCACCAGCCCGGCTTTTGAGAACAGCTGGGCCTCGTGGGACGTCCTTAACTGTGCAGCCTCGAGGGTCTTGGCAGGGATTTGTCCTCCAAGCACATCTTCCAGCAGCAGTGCTCCCGAGTGCATGCCGAGTCCAAGCACTTCCTTCTAGCAACTTCACCTGGCTCCTGAGTGCAGGCTGAGTCCAACCACCTCCTTCCGGCAGCCTCAGCTGGCTCCTGAGTGAGCACTGAGCCTAAGTACCTCTTTCCGGTAGCTGCAGCTGGCTCCTAAGTGCACACTGAGTCTAAGCACCTCCTTCTAGCACCTTGACCTGGCTCCTGAGTGAGCACTGGGCCCAAGCACCTCCTCCCTGCGCCCCTGAGAGCACACGAGTCCTGCTTCGAGCCTCCTGCCCTCATCGCCAGCCCTCTAGTTCTGCTTTCTGTGCCTGGGAGCCTCCAGGTTGACCCTCCAAGTGCTACTCCTCTCATGGGTGCCACCAATGCTGCCCCGTAAGAAGCCCCACCAGTGTCGTGTTCTTGGGGGGCCTGGGGCGGCTGTGTAGGCTATCTACTTTGGAGTCCTCTCTGGGAAGAGACCTGAGTGTGAGCAATGGCTGGGTCCCCAGCCTTGCATGCATCTCTCTGTGGGTCAAGCAAGCTGACAGCTGCAAGAAGGACCCCTGAGGTGGTCTTGGGTGCTGTTTTTGTATTGTGGGGACAGAGAACATTCCCTCCCGTAAGTAAGTTAATAAGAAAGTCAACAGAACAGGCACAGACTTGTTTCATGTACTGGATACCGCAGGGTTAAAAACGAGTGCCTGGTGGTATTTAGAAGCAGAGTGTCTCTTCACAGGGAGAGGGAGGTGAGGCACAAGCGATGTAGAGGAAAAGTGACTTCGGGGAGGAGGAGCTCGGGTACCAGGATGGATTCGTCTGTGGCATGGTGTCTGTGCTGGTCTTCCTCCCCCTGCAGTGGTCTCCTCTGGTTGCAGAGGTATCTGGGGACAGACCACAGCAGGTGACTGGGGGCTTCAGAGAAGGGCCTGACCCTCTGCCTCTGGGCTCGTTCACAGGGCACCCTCGGCACACCACGCGTTGGGTAGCACTCCCCGAGTCCCAAAGCCTTGTGTGTCTTGTTGCCTGGTGTTGCCATCCATGGCTTGATGCCACTCTCTCTCATATACCTGGATGTTTTGGGGGTTCCCATGATCCCTGGGAAGGCGGGTGAGCAGAAAGACCTTCTTTTACAGAAGCACTACAAGTGCCAGAGTTACATTGGCATTCTTTGCTCACTGGACAGGTCCCGACTCCGGGCCTTGCGCTTTTGTGCCATAGACTGAAGGCCCAGTCTCTCTCCATGGCTCGTGGAGGTGCTGGTGCCAGCCCAGGCTGTTTCCAGCTAGTTGGTCGACTAGATTGCCACCACAAGGAGAAGCTGTGGCTGCTGCCATCAATACTCGCTGCGGTCTCTGTGATGGCACCCTGGTCTCGTTTCCCCTCATGTCACACCCTCTACTCTGTTCTTTTCAGGAAAGGTACGGTGGCCGGACTTTAACCAGGAGGCTTATGTGGGAGGGACAATGGTTCGCTCTGGGCAGGACCCTTATGCCCGCAACAAGTTCAACCAGGTGGAGAGCGACAAGCTGCGGATGGACCGAGCCATCCCGGACACCCGGCACGACCAGTGAGTACTGTGATGTGGAATTCCTGGTTATCCTGAAACTGGTCTGTACAGTGCTTTCAAACTAGGAGACGTCCTGAGGCCTGCAGCAGGGAACTCGTAGGAAGTGGCAGGATTGTGCCCCACGGCAGTTTGCAAAGGCCAGGGGCCACTGGGCAGAGGCGGGAGCCGAAGGGAAGGTAGTGCTGGTCTCATGTGCTGGTCAGTTGTTGTTTTGAAGACCCAGCTGCAAAAGCTCCCATTGTCAACAGCTATAAAAGGAAGAAAATACAATTCCTGCTCATTGGGATAGCTTCGGTTGGAAATGTTTGGGACCAGAGAGAGGAAATTGACCACCCAGCAGGGTCAGTGCAGAAAGGAGCAGAAACCGGGGACGTGCCAGGGTCAAGTGACCCTCTCTGCTCCCCGGGGACCTGCTCACGGGATCTGCACCCTGTGATGTAGACATGAGGGTGTCTTCCTGGCTCTGGAGAGAGTCTAGCAGATGTAGCACAGCAGTCCTGCCCGGCAGCTTCCGGTGATGGCTTGGGATTTCATCTCCATGAGGTGGCATGCGTTTTCTGTCACTGGTGGGTTTCAGAGTATCCTAGGTTGTACCTCTGTCAAGAGGGAACGGTGGTGTCCTGGGGGCCTGTCAGCAGGTGGGCTGAACTTCGCACATCCCCACAACTTGACGCGGATTCTTTCCAACGTGCGCAGGAGTTGGCCCGGGCAGGTGTTCTCCTGTCCCTCCCACGGTGGAGCGTCTTAGTGGGTTAATTTTAGTTCCAGCCTTTGCCGAGTATTCATTTGCATGTGTTGGAGGAGCAGCTGGGAGGCCTTCCGCTTATTGGATTTGGGCTAAATTAAATTCTACCCAGCATCAACCGAGTGCCTGAAACGGAAGCGATTAACGTCCTCCAAGTGTCACCTCTGCGATCCCTGGGCTTGTTGAGTGTGGGCTGTGGAGGTCAGGCCATCTCCGATCCCCCAGGGTGTCATGGAGAGTCAGAGAACCTGACCTTCCCTCGTAAACAACTTTTTCTCCTTTTGGTCTCTGCAGTCTCCCTTTGTGGAAACGCTTGCCTGGCAGCAGTCTTCAGTTGAGATAGATCAGAGAGCAGTGCAGGTGTCGGCTAGTTAAGAACAAGGCTATTGGAGTCCCCACCCCTGGCGGGAAATCCCAGACCTCTAGTTCTTCTGTGCCTCTGTCTCCCGTGGGGCTGTGACCTGCCGCACAGAGTCACCGCTCTGTAACAGAGGCCTGAGCAGTGTCTGCAAGGGCCGCTTCCCTCTCCTGAGGCCGAGGCCGCCCTGCGCCTGTGAATATCCACGTGTCCTGCGCGTCACTTTTTCTCCTCTGTCCTTGCCAGAACAGCGAGTCATTAGATACAGGGGCACTGTTTGCACACCCTGGCACTCGGGAAGTCCAGTGTTTGTTGAAAGTGAGTTGCTCAGCATAGCACCTGACGTTTGAGTGCCAATAAGTACCAAGAATCACGGGGGCATGAAGGAGGCAGTGGGAGTTTGCAGCAGTGGGGACCAGGATGAAAGAGGACCGCGGGGAACGGCACTGCTGGCCTCCCCTGGGACTGGAGCGTGCAGCTCTGGCCCACTTTATTACCTCTGGTGGACAGACGCGGGCGGCAGAGGCCCAAGCCTCAAAGGCAAATGAGCAAACACTCACGGGCTGGTGTGTGTGTGTGTGTGTGTGTGTGTGTTCTGGGGATTAAATCCAGTGGCATTCTACCTCCGAACGACATCCCCAGTCCTATCTTTTATTCTTTATTTTGAAGCAGGGTCTCACTAAGTTGTGGAGGGCCTTACTAAGTATCTAAGGCTGCCCACAAACCTGCGATCCTCCTGTCTCAGCCTCCCAAGTACTGGGATTACAAGCATACACCACCACACCTGGCTTGTCTACCTTTTTAAATGTATAAAGTAGTGCACCAGGAAAAAAATCTTGACATGAAAGCACAGGATTGCTGTGGGCATGAAGCACTCCAGATTGTGGATGAGACAGGAGGGTGGGGGCCTAACTCCTTTCAAGCCCAGTTTCTCACCTTGGAAAAGTTCTCAGTGACTGTGCTTAATGCTATTTGAAATTGCAGATAAATTACCAAGACCTGAAAGTTAATTAACTTGACAGGAATTCCAGAGGTGCCTCCTCTCTTCCCTGGGGAGCTGCAGCCTCTGTCCAGGCAGAGGGGAGTAAGAAGGGGCCTCAGAGGTAGCCATCTCTTCCCTGAAGGTGGCTGACAGGATGTGTTTGTGGCTGGGGTGGGGGCACAGCTGGAGGGAGCAGGAGTGGAGTCGCCTTCACTGGTGGAGTGGAGCCACTGAGGGAACACCTCAGGAGTGGGCATCTGGACATGCTAATGCTTCTCGCTGGGGTGCACCTGTTCTGTGGGTGGTTGGATGCTTGTCTGGCGCCCAGAAGAAAGGTCATAGCGGGAACATAAATTTGGAAATGTTCAGCATATGGGTGGTATTTAAAGCTGTGATCCCAGATGTCACCTTCAAGGGAACAAATGCAGACACAAGGAGAGACGCCTGGGGCCTGAGCCCCAAACGCTCCAGCATCAGGATCATCGTAATGGCTACCGCTGGGAAGAATGTCTAACACGTGGAGTGCTGCTCAGCTCAGGCCATGTTCCAGGACGGGGGGTACAGTCCCATAGGACTGCCTTCGAGAAGCCAAAGGGAGCCTGGGAGTTTCTCCTCCAGTGCGTTCAGCCAGTGTGCACCAGTCCTGGGCCAGGGTGGAAGTGTGAGGACTTGAGGGTTTCTCCTCCAGCGTGCGCCAGCCCTGGGCCAGGAGGAGGTGTGGGGGCTTGAGGGTTTTTCCTCCAGTGTGTGCCAGCCCTGGGCCAGGATGAAGGTGTGGGGGCTTCAAGGTTTCTCCTTCAGCATGCGCCAGCCCTGGGCCAGGATGGAGGTGTGGGGGCTTCAAGGTTTCTCCTTCAGTGTGCGCCAGCCCTGGGCCAGGATGGAGATGTGGGGACTTGGGGCTCTTCATAGCCCACAGGGCTGCACACATCCAGGAGCTGCACATCTACAAGTTTTGTGTAGCTCCCATAGTGGGGTTCTGCACAACACCATCCCAGCCCAGATGCCCCAGGGCTCTGGTGACACCCCTTAGTGCCTAAGTGCTTCATCCCCGTCGGTATAAACCTGCAGGGCAAAGCCGCTGCTGCTCTCCTCTTTTGCTCCCAGGGACCTGCCCGCTGCAGCCCTCAGTGGGTGTCCAAGTGTATGCTTCACAGCTCACGTGGCTCTGGAGTCCTCTGTCCTTTGGTCAGCAGCCCAAGGATCAGTGCTTATAAACCAAGCCGTGTCTCCCAGATTCACGTGTCAAAGCTAGCAGCGTGACCGTCTCTGGAAGCGGAGCCTTCACAGAGACGATTCAGTGAGGTCATGAGAGTGGGCCCTGTCCAGTCCCACAGTGTCTTTCAAGAGGGAAAGAGACATCTTTGACCACCGCATGGTGCACAGTGAGCAGGTGACCAGATGTACGTCAGCCAGGACGAGGCCACACCTGGAACCAGCCTGCCTACACCTTTGCCTGGGACCTCAACCTCCAGAACCGAGAAACCCGATGTGTGCGGTATTCTGTTTTGGCAACCAGGCAGACCTGGAAAGCGGAAGGACCACCTCTTGACCAGCAGGCCCGTGGCAGTGCCAGGCCATCAATCCTGACTTGTCTGGGGACACGGTAGCCCTCTCAGGCTTTTCTCATGCCCTCCCCAGTGTTTGTGGGGTGCAGGAGCCCCTGGGGGCTCCCTGTCCGTCTGCTTTAGCCTCGCAGGAGTACGCACCTTCCCAGGAAACTTGACTGACAGAAGCCAAGTTCAGAATCCAAGGGGAGCCCAGGGCTTATGTGCGCTCTCTGCTGAAGACTGCTCGAGATGGTTTACTTTGAGGTTGTTTATACAAGTAAAATCAAACAAACCTTCAGGGGAAACATTATCTTTGTTTTCCTTTTTTCCCCTGCCAGCTAAACACCACTCCTTTTCATTTGTTTCATTAAAGCCCTTAAGCATGACCTCTGCCTGGTGAGGGAAGGGTCTCCAGGCTGTGGTTGTCTGAGTCATTCGAAAGCTACTCCCTGCTGCCATTGTTTCTTTTACCAATTAATTTTTTTTTCCTTGTGGTACTAGGAATTGAACCCAGAGGCATTCTACCTCCGAGGTATCCTCCCAGACCGATATTGTTTGGAAACAAGGTCTCACTAGGTTGCTCAGAACCTCACTAAATTGCTGAGGCTGTCCTCGAACCTGCAATTCTCCTGTCTCAGCCTCCCAAGTACTAGGATTACAAGCATGTGCCACCACACCCTCTACCACTAAATTTTAAGTGTGGGGTTCTAAAATGTGTTTGGTCTCGAACTAAAAGCCCACGCCTGAGAATGGGCTGTCCCAGCGGGCGTGGTGGCTCATGCTTGTAATCCCAGTACTTGGGAGGCTGAGACCAGAGGATCCGGGTTCGCGCCTGTCTCAGCTACTTAGTGAGGCCCTGTTTCAAAATAAAGAATAAAAAACAGGACTGGGGGTGTAGCTCGGAGGTAGAATGCCCCTGGGTTCAATCCCCAGTACCGCAAAAAAAAAAGAATGGGCTGTCCCAGCTGAGCCCCACGGAGGAGCCTCCTTGGAGAGAAGAGTATGAGTATATCCAGCTTTCCACACTACCAGGTTTATCTGGAGGCTGTAAGTCGAGTGTCATTTGTGCTCTGTTTACAAATTATTGTTTTTCAGCCTTTTATTTTTAATTTAGAAGAGTTGCTGAAGGAACCACCTTTTGGAACGCCTGGCTTCACAGTGGGGAACAGCTGTCCGGGGCACTACTCCTGTCCTCCAGAACAATTCAAGAGAGGTGCCGGAACCCTGGGGTGCCGTGACTGGTGTCTGCACCGCCCAGTCTGTGTTCTCTGCCCAGGCAGGATTAAGGGTTGCAGGGAAAGATGCCACCCGGACTCCTCATTGTTGCTCTGAAGAGTAAACACTGCTGCAGTCAAGAAAAAGTTCTTGTGTAGACTCAGCCAGCATGGGGGAAACTCGGTGAAGACAGTTGTGGGCTGGGTGACTTCTTGTTAGGGGCTGCCGGCGTCGCAGAGTACCTGAGACGGGTGGTATACCAAGAACAGAGCTGCTCACGATTCTGGAGGCCAGGGAGCCCAAGATCAAGTTGCCGCTCTCTGTGGTCTGGTGAGGGTGTCCAAGGGTCTTTGCTTCCAAGATGATGCCTTGAAGGCTGCATGCTCTGGGGGGTGGGGGGGCAGAGTGGCGAGCTCCCTCCCCCCCTCCTCGGGCTGCACAGGCAAGGGTAGCCTGCCTGCGGAGGCACGGTGCTTGGTCTCCTGTCTGTGGCACTTGAGAGGTGCATTCTAAAAGTCTGGTAGCACCCACAGTTGCTTCAGAGTGCCAGATCTTCCCTGGTTGTTCACAGCTTCTCTGTCCTACAGTCCACTTGAGGGTCTGATGCTAATATGGTGCTTTAGTTTCTGCTTAGTTCCCGGAATGTCTGTTTGATTTCTTTTAATACTACAATTTAGAATACAGAAGGAATATGTTGGTGGATTATACCTTTATTAACATAAATCATGCCCTTGCATTCACTCTGTTCTTTTTTTTTTTTTTTTTTTTGCCACACATTTTACTTTGTATATGGTGGATATCCCACTCTATTTTGCTTATTCTTGATATAGTTTTGTCTCCTGTTTTTCACTTTTGAGTGCCATCTTGTTTTGGGTTGTATCTTGGTCTGTTTTCTGTTGCTATAATGGAATACTTGACATGGGGTAAGTTATAAAGAAAAGTTGTTTGGCTGCCCGTTCTGGAGCCTGGGAAATCTAAGAGTTTGTCACTGGCATCTGCCCGACCTCTGCTGAGGGCCTCGTGCTGCTTTAACTCCTGGTGGAACGTGGAAGACAGGGCGGGCGTGTACGGAAGGGAGGCAGGAGGCCCGACTTCCCTGTAGCAGGCCCATTCCCAGGGAGGGCCTTGACCCATCCTGACCCAGCACCTGCCAACACCGAAGAGTGAGGCTCCCAAGTGTGAACTTCGGGGACACTCCAAGCTGGCGCAGCTTACCTTTAGTAAGCAGCCATACACTGCGTATAGGTTCTAAACCAGCCTGATGGTCTAAAGTTCAGTAGAATCTTAGTCATGCTGACCTTTGACCTGTCCTGCTCTATCATCCTTTTTTTTTTTTTTAATACGCTTTCCTGCCTTTCCCTCCCCCTCCTCCTGCATGGACGGTGTGTTCCACTTTCGTTGTTGGCCTTCTGTTACTTGTCTTTCTGCAATTGGTTAACTCCTAATTCATTAGCTTCAACTTTTTTTGTTTATAAAAATTCAGCAACAACAAAAGGTAATTAGAGAAGTATTGGTTTAATGCCAAGAATATTTTAAAATGAGAAATTAATATGCTTTCACTTTCTGGTTTTGTTGATGTTATCTGGGATCCAACACAGACTTATTAAATTATGATTATCTCCTCTTAAGAATATTTAATTTGTATAGTATTTACACAAGTTTAGTAGGCTGTTCTGAAATAGTTTGTTTCCTACTATTTTTTGTCATGATCTGAGTCCTTTATATTTTTAGAATAGAGCTTCTTGGGACTTTGCAGAAGGCTCATTGTATGACTAGAATACTTCCTGAGCCTTTGCTCACCTGAGATCTGCTTTCCACTCCCTGCATAACGCTGAGTACGTGATGTGTAGAGTTATGTTGTCTTGTCCCTTTTCCTTTAAGACTCAGGATATATTGTTATTAGCTGCTGAGTCAGGGGTACCCTCTGCTTTATATCACCTCCCGTTTTGCAGACACTAAATTTTAACTGAAAACCTTTCCAAGAGCAAGAGCCTATTGGATGGAGAAGGCAGCCCTGGTGGGGCCAGCCGAGCTCTCCCCCTGAGCACGGTTCCTGCCCGGGCCAGGCTCGCGATGGGATAGACCTGCCCGTGTTTGCCCTCTGCTGTGTCAGGATGCAGCAGAAAGGCCCTTGTCAGTGCGGTGCCAAGCCAGCACTGTGCACGGAGCAAACACGCATTCTTTGTGAATTCTTGGTCTGTGGTATTCTGTTAGAGCATCGAAAAATAGACCAAAACACTAATTTAAATTGCTTAGTATTTTCCTTACAAAATCTAAGTTAAGTGGGCATTTCAGGGAGGTGGAGCATATTTTCCCAGTGACCTGTTGGTCTGTTTGGTTTGAAGCCAGCTCGCTATAAGTGTGGTCTTTCTGCTGGCCACACCCCTCCCTGGGCCTTGTGGAGGAACTTGAACTTTCTTCTTTCTCTTTGTCTCACTCTCTCACCCATTCCTTCCTTCTCTCTCTCCCTCCCTCCCTTCCTTCCCTTCCTCTGGCTCTCTCTGCAGGCCTGGGGCCCTCCCCTCCCCTCCCCTCTCACTGACTGTGGCTCTCTACCTGCGCTTCACATGTACCTAGGAGCCTGTTTCCTTGGCTCCATCTCCAGGTTATAAGAGAAAGCGCCTCCAGGCCCAGATGCAGCCTCCACTGACCACAGCTACCCAGGGCAGATGGAACCCATGTTCATTACGGCGACTGTTCCAGGTTTCAGAACCCTTTCCTCATTTTGTTTTCCTGACAATTGTGCAAGGTTGTAGGGGCTGTGTTTAGATGAGGAGGGACGGGCGCTGCTGGAGCATACAGCCAGCACCCAAGGCCAACAGAAACCTTCTGCACGAGCACCAGAGCAGCCAGAGAGGGCAAGGAGCGGCTTGCTGGGGCACGGGGGACATGCTCTGGTCCTCCCCACCCAGGAGCCGCCTTCCATATTCCTCCCCAGTGGTCTTCACTTCCTCGCCTGGAGAGCTTGCCTGTGACTATCCCCCGACATCTTGAGTGAGCCCAGAAAATGTCTTCTTTGGATGGACCACTACACCCCACCCCGAGCCCAGAGTGCCTCGTGGGGAGTCCCCACTTGCCTGTTTGTAGCCAGTCAGGATTCAGATATAGGTAGTGATTAGTCTCAGCAATTTAAGACTAGATTAAGGGTGGGAAAAAAAAAATCCTTGAGTCTGGTGTTTGAAGTCTCTATTTTAACAGGAAGGTTCCAGAAGGACCACTTCTGCACCAGAGTTTGGGACAGTGACCGGGGCTCGGAGTTGACTCCACAGCCCCCTGGTCTCGGTCTCAGCTGCTTCCAGAGGGCAGAGGAGCCTCGGCTCATCCTGCTGCTGACTTTGGAGAGACCGAAGCTCTGCTCAGTGGGACGGAAGGCGCCCCTGGCCACCGGCTCCCCTGAGCTGCTCTCGTGCCGCCTCTGAGCTGCCGCAGAGACGGGCTGGCAGGGATATGGCTCTTTAAATGCAGAATTTATTTCCTTTCTTTTTAAAGACATCCCCAGCCTGCTGGTCCACATGGTTCCGTATGAGGGCTCATCCGAATCCGCACGCAGACACCCGCACACGAGACTCACGGGGTGTGAAATGCTTCAGTTTTCATTTGTTATTCCTCTGCTTTAAGAATGGGGCCTCCTCAGTCTCACAATTGCCAAGTCCTAGCAAAACTCGCGGCCTTATGAATATGGAGAGGAATTTTAATAAAACGGAGCAGCCCTGCGTGTTCTGCAAAGTGTTCCCAGAGCCCCTGAGACTTCCAGACGCTCATGGAAGATGAAGCTTCCTGCAGAGAAAGGGAGGCTGAGAGAATAGGGCATGATTGGATCAGCTCAGTCGACTGATTTGAGGATGAAATATGCCGCCTGTCTCCCGAGTCCTTGCGGGGCTGGGAGGCCCTCCAGCCTGGCTCTGCCCCGCAACTCTGCCTGCTGAGTGAGGGGCTAATCCTCGCCTTCTGTCAGTTCTTACTTCATTAGCATTGTGAATTGGGCTCTTGGGACTGATGCTATTTGGTAACTTGTTTGAAGTAGAAGCCTTGTGGATTTCCCACTTCCTTAATCTAACAATCTGCCAATTCTTGAAATTGAAAATAGAAAAACTAGCCTATCAGTCTGCTTGTCAGTAAAGACTGAGACGTAATGAGCTTCGATATTAATTCTACAATGCATTTTCTCCCCAAACAGCAGTGACTGTCACACAGTTTTCTGGTGATTAATTAAAATGAGCTAGCTAAGACGGCCCAGAAAGGCCCTCCCGCGACCCTGGCCTGCTGCTTTCTTGCCCCTGTCGAGACGGGCTTCTTGGGGGCCACCGTCCCAGTGCTCAAGGCGGTGGTGGCTACCACCCGCTTTCCTCGAGGATGTCCACTCCCCAGGTGGCCACTGTCCACTCCCGTCCTGGGCCACTTGGGTGCAGTAGCCACAGCTGAGCTGCAAAGGTTATTCGAGATTCATCTCTGTTTCCTGCTCGGGACAGATGCTGTCCTTAGCCTGGGAACAGGGAAGCCACATGAGAGTCACCCAGGCGTGTGGGTCCCTTGGAGGCTCCCCCTCGCCACGGGTGGTAGTATGCACACCTTCGGGGTTGCAGGAATCTCCATGGTGCTGGTGTGGTGAGACCTGTGAGGGGCTAGGTGCCCCAGCCCCTCCGACCTGAGTTGGTGTTGACAGGCAGCAGTTTGATGGCTCTGACTGCACCCGCAGTTGACAGCTTGCTGTCTTGCTCTGGAGCTCGCCACCCTCCCCAGGGGTCCTGCGCTCTCAGGACCCTGGACCCTCATGCCATGATGGCATCTTGAGTTGGTAGATCTCCTTGGACAGGCTCTGCTGGGCCCAGGCCCACGGCCCTGGTTATGTCTACTTTGTAATGCTTTAGCGCCTCAGTCTGGAGCTGTATGAGTCCTGTTGTAAAGATAGCACTCTGTCTTCCGGTGGTGTCCGTCTGGGGGCTTGCTACAATCTGCCTGTCTGCAGGCCCCGCCTCAGCTGACTTCCTGTCCTGGCTGCTGGGGGAAGAGGCTGCAGGCTCGCTTTCTGCTGGTCGAGGTATACGCACTACGTAGGTTACTAGGAGAGGGCCTGGCGGGTAAAGGAAAGCAGTCAGTCACTGGGCGTGTGGCTAGTGAGAGCTGAGTTCCAGACTCAGTAGCGCCACCTGCTCAGGACGGGCAGAGGAGAGGGCAGAGTGGTGAGTCGAGGGAAGCAGTTTGCTGGGTACGTCTGCATAGCAGGTGTTCTCAGTACACCTCCAGAATCTTCTAGCTCTTGAATGAAATCCCGGTGCGTTCTCTGTTCCATACGTCCCACGGGCCGCCTTTCTAAGGCCAGTAGCTTCTCCGGTGACAGGCTGCCTGTCTGTCCCGGCAGTGGCCTGCGCCTTCCCTTGGGCCACCGTACCTGCTGCGCTCCTCAAGCCCGGCACGCCCTTCTCTGCCCTCAGGTGTCAGCGGAAGCAGTGGCGGGTGGACCTGCCGGCCACGAGCGTGGTGATCACGTTCCACAACGAAGCCAGGTCGGCGCTGCTGAGGACGGTGGTCAGGTGAGGCCTGGAGACCTGCTCATCACACCCATCATGTCCCAGGCCGGCGGGTCACGAGCTGCGTCCTGGCAGCAGCCAGCCTCCCAGGTGGAGCCCTGGCCAAGCTCTTGGCACCGGGAATGGCTGGTGGCCCCTCCAGCCAAGCACAAGGCTGAGAGAGGACCCCCCCCCCAAGTTAGCCCCTCACGAGGCCCATGGCCCTTGTCCTCCATCTTTTTTCAGTGTGCTAAAGAGAAGCCCGCCCCACCTCATAAAAGAAATCATCCTGGTGGATGACTACAGCAACGACCGTAAGTACCCAGCGCACCGCTGCTGCTTCCGTGCCCGCCTTTCTGCTGGCACCCGCTTCCCCTGGGTCCCTGGGGTTCAGTGCAGAGCAGACAGGCAGACTCCAAGCCAGAGGGAAGAGCCCCCCTCCCCTGGGGCCCCAAGGGGAGAACTGGCAGCAGAGGGCCAGGAACTGATGTGCTCCCCGAATGAACTCGGGGTTCACCATCCTCTGCTTCTGTTCTCTCTCCAGCTGAGGACGGGGCCCTCTTGGGGAAGATCGAGAAAGTGCGGGTCCTCAGGAACGATCGGCGAGAAGGTAAGTCTCCTTTCCAAAGCCCCCGTCACGTCACGTTGACGCCTCAGAGTTTGTTTTCCTTGAGCCCAGTGGTAACAGAGTGTGCTTGGAGCCCTGTTCAGCGCACAGGAAGGACAGCAGAAGCTCAACTGATCCAGATGGTGTGGGCAGCAGGTCAAAAGTGCAAGTTGTGCTTCTGCTCATGTGTTTAGAAAATTGGCTGCTCTTCTACACCCTCGGGAATCTTACCAGTGCCTTGTCTGCAAGAGTTTAGGGGAAAGACAAAGATTTAGCCGTGAGAAGTTCCATGGCTCGATGCTTCTGGCATCTGATAAACTAGCAGCTTCACGTTTGACATCTGCCGCAGATGAGCCCCCCAAAACAGAGTGAGAGCTGCGGTTCCATGCACAGGCCATTCTGACGCCACCCATGCCAGCCTCGTATTGTCTGGGCCAGAGCCGGGTTCCTGGAGAGTGGCACAGTGGCTACCAGAACCCTGGGGGACGTGCTGCGTGCTGCATGCACGGCTGGAAACTTAGATCAGAGTGGCTAATGTCCACGGCATCTGTGTGTGAGAGCTGGTGGCTGGGTGCTAGGCTTATCAGTGGGTCTGGGTGTCTTTGTCTCCAGAAGCCCCAGAGCTGTAGACCCGTGTTGGTCCCCCTCGAAGGGCAACTTCACCCTGAACAGGCAGCTGCATTCCTCGGCTATGCGAATGCTTCCTCCCAGTTCCCTGTGTGGACAGCTGAAGTCCAGGGAGGAGATGTTCTTAGCAGGAGCCTGGTCCTCTGCACAGAGGTGAAGCCTGCTGTAGCCACCATGAGCACCCTGTTCTGACCAGCTAATTTCATCTGTGTGGCAAGCATCCATGACACATGAACAGTGGGCGGTTCTCACTCGGAGCAAACTGCTTGCTAGACACATCAGCGCCCAAGCCTACAGTAAATAAAAAACCTTACAAACTTGCGTTATTCTTGCCCCCTAAACCTACAAAATAATTATGGAATTCAACTCAAACGTGTCTGCCACCCCACTCTCTCATCTAAAAGAGAAAAGGCCTGCACAGGATAAAGAAGAGGGGGGAGAAGAAAGGGAAAGGAAAGAATTTCATGTTGGTAGTTTGTAGCTGGTAAATCACTTGCTAGCCTTATCGGAGAGACTTGCAAATTCCAGACTAGAAATCGTTTGTCTTGTGCCTGCTCTAGCTTGTATCTGTATTTGTCATTGACTGTCTAAAAAGGCATTTAAGACTACTCACCAAGGTTGTGAGTAGTCAATCCCCTCCAGACGTAAAGCCCAGCACCTGCCACCCAGGCCTCCGGTGTGAATGTGCAGTTTATAAGACAACTCTGTCGTCATGAAAATGTCTATGCTGACATCACAGGTGTACACAGTTGGGCCAGTAGCGTAACTAATTTTATGTAAAAGCCAGTCATTTATATTACTGGCTTGTGATAAATCTTAGAAGGCAGATATTTGCAAATACGATTGTAGATATTACTACACCTAAGATGGGTGCCATTAGCTCTCGCGGTGGGGGGGCAACACCTTCTGTGGCCAGCTAAGTGAAACTGTCCCATGCCAGAGGCAAGTAGCTTTTCAAGTCTGCATTTCAGGTGTTTGATGGAGCAGACTTCAGTTCTGTGATGGTCTGTCTCAGAACACCGTAATTCTAAAAGTTGTCTTCCGGGTCGTCCGGTTAACTACTGAGGTTCCAGTAGAAGTTGGCCTTGGCCACAGGTGACCCTGACGCTGCCAGACAGGCTTGTGCACAGTGAGCCTCAGGGAGGCATGGTGGCTCTGTGTCCGGCCAGCCACGGGGAGGCGTGCCGGCCCTGCACCCGGTGAGCTGCAGGCAGATGCCGAGGCAGATCCAGCCCCCTGACTGCTCTTGAACTCCCCCTGCAGGCCTGATGCGCTCCAGGGTCCGGGGTGCGGATGCTGCCCAAGCCAAGGTCCTGACCTTCCTGGACAGCCACTGCGAGTGTAACGAGCGCTGGCTCGAGCCTCTGCTGGAGCGTGTGGCCGAGGTGAGGCCTGAGTGGGCGGGCGAGGGTCTCCTGGACACTGGGAGGCCGAGAGTGCCTCTGGCTCATTAGTCAAGGGCGTGGGTCCCCTGGACGCTGGGAGGCTAATAGTGCCCAGGGCACGGGTCTCCTGAACTCTGGAAAGGTAGACAGTGCTCCTGGGTTGTTAGGGCACAGGTCTCCTGGACACTGGGATGCCGACAGTAACTCCAGGTCGTTAGTCCAGCCTGTGGAGCTGGAGAGATGCATGTGCAGGCAGGAGGCTCGGGCTGGAGGGGTGGGCTGTGCGGGCAGGCAGGAGGCTCGGGCTAGAGGAAGCCCATAGATAAGTCAGCCCTTCGCTTAGGAACACTGGCAGGTCTGGAGCTTGGGAAGACCTGAGTGGTGGTGTCCCGGTGCCCAGGAGAGCACCACAGGGTGCCCTTCGCTCTTGGTGAGGACCAGGCCAGCTGCTCCAGACTCACAGAAGAAGAGTGGTGGTCGCCACAGGGTGCCAGGCGGGCCCACGCTCTGGGCACCCTTCCTGCTAGAAGCACCATTGCTAATGTTTATTATTTCTCTGCCTTCTGCTTTCTTATCGACTTTCTTTCCTTCCTGCTATGAAAGTGCTTCCTTGGGGGAGATAAAGACAACCTTAACAAAAGGAAATAAAGAATGAACGAGTCCTCCTACAGCATAGCAAGGATGTAGTTGACGGTCAGAAAGTCACTAAAGGCTAAAACTAAATGCTGCCAGTAATTACGACAGTTGTATTTACTGCACTTTACTGGGGTTGAACAACACACTAGGCACTTCTTATACTCTGTGTTTAATGCAGATATTACTCCACTAGATGAGTCAGGAGACTGGGTTTAGGGGATTTTAGTAATGTAGCCAAAGCCGTCCAGGTGGCAGGATTGTAGCACAGCTTCCATTAAGTAAGCCCTAACTGAGCCCCTCTCTCTCATGCACCTGCCACTGTGCTGGCGTGTGCGCAGGCCGCCGGCTCAGGGCCGGGCTGGCGGAGCTGAGGTGCAGAGGTGGCCGTCCTTGGGTGGAGGCGGGTCCCCGTTCCAGTGGGTATTGCATGCTGGATTTCAACGCCTCCTCTTGTCCTCATCCGTTTCAGGACAGGACGAGGGTGGTGTCGCCCATCATCGATGTCATTAACATGGACAACTTCCAGTACGTGGGCGCCTCTGCTGACCTGAAGGGCGGTAGGTGTCAGTCCAAGAGCACCACTGTTGCTCGCAGTGACGAGCTCTCCCGCCCCTTTGCAGATCTGCTACCGCTGCTTTGTGGGGGCCACATGACTGGGTGCAGTTACACAGACCTTTCCGATTGAGGGGACGAGGTCTCCCCACAGCCCAGCCGACCCTTAAACATCCACCCCAGGCGCTGTTCATCTAAAACCCTCCCTCTTAACTCATCAGTGGCTCCAGAGCTTTTGTTGGTGTGGGCTGTGACACCCGCCAAGGGGCTGGTGCACACGGAGCCCCGGGGTCTGAGGACAGCTGGCCCTGGGGAAATGGTGTGGCAGTCAGATCTGTGGTGTTGGAGTCGCAGCACCAGGCTGCATTGGCTGAGCGTGACCCTGACAAGCCAGAGCTTCAGCCTGTGGGGTACACTGGCCTCCGGGGTTCTGGCACCTTGTGAGCAGGTGTGAGATGCAGGTGCCTGAAGCTGAGCCCAGGCCTCCTCCCAGAGGTCTGTGGATTCTAAGGGTGGACGCCACAGGGGCCAAACTTACCAGAAATTGAAGCTTATTTGCCCAATTTTGCAACTTCCTGGGTTCATCTAAATGTTTTCACGTTCTGCCCTGTCCCCACTCGGAAACAATTCCAGTTGCCAGCAGACACCAGCGAGATGCATTCCCAGGCCCGGGGCCTGGCAGCACGAACCCCTCCCCGGTGTTTCTGTCCTGCGGGTGGTGCTGAGGCATCGGGCCTTTCACTTTTGTTCTTAACAGTTGTCTTTCTGGTGGTGGAGACGGAACCCAGGGCCTCACACACATTAGGCAAGCATTCCACCCCCGAGCTACCTCGCAGCACTCTGCATTCTAGTGTTAGAAAAGCCCGAACCACCTTTTCTTTGGGGGTCAGGGAGAAGATTTAAGCATGCGCCCTCCTGGCCCCAGCTCCATCTCTCCTGCACATCTCGTTTTGTTTCTTTGTTTCGGTTTTGTTTTCTGTGAGTCCTGTTCAAATATCAACTACTCTTAAGCCATGAGGACTGAGGAGCCGGGAGCCCTGGCAGTCTTGGTTAGCACCCCGTTTCTTTTCCTGTCAACAGGTTTCGATTGGAACTTGGTGTTCAAGTGGGATTACATGACGCCTGAGCAGAGGAGGTCCCGGCAGGGGAATCCGGTCGCCCCTATAAAGTAAGTGCTAGCACACCGGAGCTGGAGCTCCCGCCCATGATGAGGCTCCGGTGCCTCTGCAGGACTGGACGGTCAAGTCCTTCTGGGTTCCCTGTCCCCTGAGGGAGTCTAGCACGTTCAGCAGGCAGCTCTGCCAGCGCTGGGCGCTGTTCAGGTGTATGACAGAGGGTTCTGCGCAGAGCAGCCCCCGCCACCTCAGAGACTGGCTTTCTCAGGAGCTATAGCCACATGCTGAGGCTTTGGGGGTGTTTGTTTTTTTTTAACCTTATAATTACCCCGTAAGGAAAGAGAAGCACCCAAAGGTCACGTACCTCACTGAGGACAGCCTGCCAGCGAGTGTCCACCTGTGACCAATCCCCACAAGAGGCTCAGTCCAGCCTGGCCTCTGCAGGAGCATCCAAGAGGGGCCGGCAGTGGCCATGAGGCACCCAGAGCCAGCAGTGGTCGTGCGGTGGTTTGGAAGGCCAGTGTGTGTCATTTGGGGGTCCAGGTGTGGCCTCACCTGGACCCTGGCCCCCTCTCTGCCTTTTCAGAACCCCCATGATCGCTGGTGGGCTCTTTGTGATGGACAAGCTCTATTTTGAAGAACTGGGGAAGTACGACATGATGATGGACGTGTGGGGCGGGGAGAACCTGGGTATGTATGGGCCCCGCGCCTCGGGGCTGGGAACCGCGGCCGTGGCGGAGTGTCGGTGGGAGGCAGATGCCCACAGGGAGCATCTCAGAGCGGTGTTCCTGGGCCAGCACCAGCCTGCATCCGCATGCACGGCAGCCTCTCGCTCCTGAGAGTGCCTGGGCTGGGCATGAACCGTGTCCCTGGGTCAGAGGGGGGAGCCGGAACTTCCCTGGAAACCTAACTCCGTCCTGCCGTTTCACCTGGGAGTTTGGAATGCACGCTCCCCAAGGGGCTGGCAGCCCAGGCCGAGGGCTCTGCCTGGCTTTCAGAGTGGAAGCGAGGCCGGTTACTGGTGGCTGCTTTGGCAGCACCAGGGCATTGCATCCCTCCTCAACTGCCTCGTGAGTGGTTCTTCTAAGGCTTGATTACTTTTTAAATAACCCACAAAAGCTGTCTTCACCCGGGATTAGGGCAGCGGGGTTTCGTGGAGTGGCCTGTCTCGGTGGCTGCCTCGTGCTGCCGGAGTGAAAGATAACGGGACCCTTCCACGCTGTTTTGGTTTGGGTTGTCTGTTTCCTTGCTTGCTTGCTTAAGCCTTTAGCTTGGAGTGCTTGCACTTCTTAGCTAATTCCCCTCAGCTGCCGGGTGATGTTAAGTTTCGTCCATCCTTGGACTGGTGTGCCTGGAGGGGGGAGGGTAGAGGAAAGGACACCACTGTCATCTTGAGTGCGGCTTCTTATAACGGGGACTTTGATAGTTTCTGTTAGCTTAAAAGACTAGCCTCGCCTGCCATCTCTCTACCGTGTTTTGATGTTGAAGTCAGTGGGAACGTGTGGTCTCTGAGGACCCTTCTGTCCGGGTTTGATGTTGAAAGCTGCTTTGCTCTGTCTGCACTGTGGGAGGGACGGCCCCGAGTCAGGCTCCTTCTCAGGAGTTGTTAACGACTCATGGACTTCTGTAGGGCTGGGTGATGTTGTTGGGCTTCAGGACGATAACCTTCTGAGAGAACACGGGGTCACTCCTGTGGCTCACGTGGCCAGGGCTGCCCAGCAGCACGGAGACGTCAGCCAGTGTGGTGTACGACGGTGTAGCTGCTCAGTTCACCTGTCAAAGGAGACTGTAGGCAGAGGGAGGGCCGAGCTTATTTAATGAGCCAGCTTCCTGCCCTTTGGGTTTTTATGGCATGTTTGGGGTAAGGGCCCAGGGCCAGGTGGGGGAGGTGGGATCCTGGGCCACTGCCGGGAGGTTGAGGCACCTTCTCCTCCTGACTGGCTTTTCGAGGTTCTTGGCCTGAGGCTAAGCAGCACAGGGTTTGAGTGACACCAGAGCGGAAGGAACTGCAGTGTTCCCAGCTGGAAACCTGCCCCAGGCCTCCGAGCGGGACCTCACTGGCTTAGCACACCACATACCAGAGCCTCCCCGACAGGCAAGTGTGCCTTTCAGTTTTACTTCCGAGACGCAGAGAACTTGCTCATGGTTGCTTTGGGCACTGTTGAGATGGAAGTGGACGCCTCACACTGCATTCATCTGGATGCCGTCCACTGTGTGTGTCCAGTGCTGGGGACAGAACCCTGGGACCTCCCCCAAGCCCGCCCCAGCCCTGGGTTTCGCATTATTACCAGGGAGTAGGTTACTAAAGTCGGTGAGGCCAAACAGACCAGCTGTGCCTGTGAATAAAGTTTTGTTTTCCCCAGCGTTGGCTGGGCAGAGTAGGCGCTCCGCTGTTCAGGTGAGGACGTCAGCCCTGGGCTGTGCAGCCCGGGTGTCACCACAAAGTCACAGTGCACATCCACAGGGCTTCACCCCCACCCACTGTGCGGTCACTTCTGGTCCCTCTGCAGTGGTGGGTGCTAGACTGAGGCATCTCCGATGACAGTGGGAAGTGGCCTTTTAGATAAGCCTTAACCTCTCAGAGCAGTGTGTCTGGCGTTTTCTGTTTTGCCTCAGTTTCTTGTGCTCAGAACTGGCGGTGGCTAGGACAAGCGCCTGGTTGAAGGTCCCTTGTCGTGAAGGGTAGTGTCAGGCAGGTGTGCACCGGATGGCACAGCCGGTGCCTGGCTCTGCACTGCTGCAGGCTGACCGTGGCTGGTTCCCAAGAACTGACCTTCTTGAGGACCCTCTGCCTGGGTCCTCAGAGTGGGCGGGTGGGGGTCTGGTCTAGTGAGGTCATGCCATGCTCCGTGAGGTGTGGCAGGCTCTGCAGGGCCTTGAGGCTTGCTAAGGCCTGGAGTTTGCAGTTTGAGGGATGAGACCTTTCCTTACTTGAAAAAGCTCTGGTGCATCCTGGGGCTTGGTCAGAGTTACAGTGTGTTTTAGAGGAAGGGGCGGGCGTGGCCGCCTGTTGGGGTTTCACTGCAGATGTTTCTGCACCTTTAGTGTGGCCTTCCTAATGGTCCTGGTACTTAGCAAGTGCAAGACGACACTCCATGGTCGTGAGCCAGCCAGTGAAGGCTTTGGTGCAAGTGTGTCACTGTCAGAAGCTGGGATATAACTGGGACGCATGTGACCTTATGCCAGGAGCCTTTTGCATTCAGAATAGACAGAGCCATCCTTGTCCCAAGATTTCTAGTTCAATCCAATACATGCTTCCCCACACATATTGAACTGTGGAGTGTAATGACTCCGGCTGTTCACGCATCCCCACTGTAGAAAGTTGGGGACCGTGTCCCAGGAGAGGCAGCTCCTCCCCCGGTCTCTTCGGAGGGGAGCAAGCCTGTGGTGGCCGGTGGGCATTGCAGGGACACTGTCACAGTGCAGCCTTGGGCTCCGCGCTCACCGGTCTCCTTCCCCCCCAGAGATCTCCTTCCGAGTGTGGCAGTGTGGTGGCAGCCTGGAGATTGTCCCCTGCAGCCGTGTGGGACACGTGTTCCGGAAGCAGCACCCCTACACGTTCCCAGGTGGCAGTGGCACCGTCTTTGCCCGGTAAGTATCGAGAGGCAGACTCTGCAGACAGGGTGGCCCTCGCGTGCTTCGGGGTGAGGCAGTGCCATCTGGTCACAGTGACAGTCGCACAGACCTGTCAGACATGTGGAACTGTGCGCCCCTGGAGGGGCTCTGGGGGAGCATTTTAAAGACTTACTTTTTGTTATATAGTACCGTCCAAGGTACAGTTAAAACAGCGTTGCTGTGGTCCACTGTGTGCAGCCGTGACGTTGCTAAGACTGACTTACAGAGCAGATTAGCCAGCTCGGGGTGCTGTCCCCGACGAGCCTGATGATGGTTGTGTGTAGAACAGCCGAGAGGGTGAGGCACACAGAGGCGTGTGGGTGGAGCCACGCGGCAGGTCATTTCCTCCCGGTCTCCTCTCCTAGCCATGTTACAGCGGCAGTTACGTTTTGGGGGGAGAGTTGAAGGCATTCCAACCACAGTGCTTAACAGAGCCCAGCTGAACCGAGCTGGTACCCAGACACCACGGCATACAGATGTCATCTGTGGTCGGCAACAGAGACCTTGCAGGAACAGACGTGTCAGACGTAGGCTTCTGAGGCGAAATAGCCAAGTGCTACTCTGTCAGACCGGATTCCTCCCGGGACTGTTTAGATGCTGAAGATGAGACAGTGTGCGGGTTGGACCCTGAGAGGTCACCTTTCAGCACACCTCGAGGGAGTAGACAGCCGAGCACAATCACTTCAAATACCTTACTGATAAATGCCATGGAGAAGATAAGATGTGGTGGAGGCAGAGGTGTAAACCCTCCCTCGGAGGGGCCCTCTGAAGAGGCGGTATGTGAGGAGGAGGTTCCTTAAACCAGGGCCTCCGTGGGAGGACCAGGGCCAGGCTGCTGAGATAAGGGTTTATTGGGCAGAGAACCAGAGGGCAGCCGGAGCCTGGAGAATAGGATGGTAGAGGGAGGAATGCGGGGAGCCAGGGGAGGCCAGGGTGGCTGGAGCCTGAGGAACGGGACAGCAGAGGGGGGAATGCGTGGGATCGGGGCACGGGGGACAGGTGGGAAGGCTGCTCAGGCCCAGGCACGCACCCTGTGGGTCATGGCAAACTTTGGATGCTGTCTAATGCCAGGCAGGCACCCAAGGGTTGAGCATGCGTGTTGTCTAAATATCATTCTTGCTCTTTATTAAAAACAAAAATGCCACGTTGCACAGTCAGCTCCGTAAACTCACACCAGCCCTGACATGTATGTGCTTCCCGGGGCAACAGGAGATTCTTTCCAGAAGCCTCTGGTGCAGATAGACCCCAGACCAAAGCCATCGGTACCAACCAGCCAACTAGAGTTTCAAAACACAATATGTTAAAATGCACAAGACGTTGCTTACTATGCTTTTAAGAGTCACCGTTGGTTAGGATAAAAACTTCTCAGTTAGAGGTCCACAGCTCAGGGGACCGTGTGCTAGGGATTCAGAGAAGATGCTGGCCCAGGGTTTCGGTCTCAGGGGCGGTGTGGCCCTGCACAGGAGGCCTGCCGGTGGCCTCCTCTGGGCTGTCCTGTCCAGCAGGCCTGCCCAAGAGACACAGGGATGGAGTTCCGTTATTCCTGGGTTCCTTCCAGCTTCAGGTTCTCTTAACTTTCTGTCTGTGATGTTGAACGTGTACATACTTCATCTAAATTCTTGCAAAATCAAGGAGGGCCTGGGTAAGAATGGACCTCCCTAGGTGCCCTGGGTCCCTGGCACCCAGAAGACTGCCACACAGGTATCCAAACGAACAGGTGAATGAATGATGCTCACACTGAGCCTTCCCGAGGCTTCTTCTGTGAGGCTCCCTAAATTCCTTTCCGTCAAGTAGATGGAAAGGGTGGCGTTACATTTAGGACTTAGATGACTTAGTCTCTTAAAGACTGAAGTGATTCAAAACACTGTGTGATTGGAATTTGCAAAACCTTTAAGCCATGAGGGCTGGAAGGAACCAGGACACCGGACTCTGATCCAGTCCTTGTCCTGATGGGGATGGCCAGACTGCTGGGCAGAGGCTACTGAGAGCCCCACGGTGCCTGAGGAATAGGTAGGGCCGAGAACAGCGCTACAATCCAGGACCCCAGCACTCCAAGTATGTGCTGTGCCTAGTATAGCTGTGCAGAGAATGTAAACGACACCAGTCTTGTTGCCAACCCAAGTCGTAGCATTGCTGTCTTCAAGTTGCTGGGCCCATCTCTCCATCAGCTTCTGTCTTGTCCCTCCACACACGTCACTTTGGGCCCCGAAGGCCCAGGCGTCCCTCACGTCCACACATAAGACGTGACCTGGATGTTTGGTGGCTGCGTCTGCCTGTGTTTGGTCACACAGTGTCACAGTGACAAACGGGGCTGAGGTGAGCAGGCTCTCACCTGCACATCTCCATTCCTGGTTAGTTGGTTCCCTGAGCAAGAATTCCAGAAGCAGAACCCCAGGCCGGGTGCGGGAGGCTGGGTGTGCACGAATGTCCCTCGATGGGGCTCCAAGGGGCCATTGCCCCCACACACACACTCGGGGAAGAGAGACGCGTGCATCACTTTGCATGGGAGATAGAGGCTCCACACAGAGATTGTTTTAGTAATTACGGCTCAGGTGATTTGACGGGCTCACCATTTGAGATCTTTTGCCGGTGTGATGGCGCACGCTTATAATCCCAGAACTTGGGAGGCTGAGACGAGGGAATCGCAGGTTCACAGCCGCCCTCAGCAACTTAGGCCCTCCACAACTTAGCAAGACCCTGTTTCAAAATAAAAGAATAAAATAGGGCTAGGAGTGTAGTTCAGAGGTAGAATGCACCTGGGTTCCATCTCCAGTAATACACACACACACACACACACACACACACACACACACACACAGATCTTTCTGGCAGAGGAGAGGAGTTATTTTAAGGAGTGATGGTTGCATCCTAACTAGAAACTTGAGCCTGGGACGTGGGGCAGAGGGTGCCTGCAAGGTCACCTCCTGGGGGTGCTATGGCTGAGTGGCTCTGGTCTTTGGCACGCATGGGGAGCAGCTTGTTGGGGCCCCATCTGTCATGAGTCCCGGTTCTTTGTGATGCAAAGTGCAGTACATGGTTTTCGTCCTTTCTAGAAAAGCCTGTCCTGTCTGTGCACTAAGCACATGGCGGTAGGGACCCCAACATGGGGCGTGACACTCCTGCCCTTCCCATCAGCATTCCTAGTCCACGCATGACAGTCAGGTCTGAGAGAAGAAACCCATGCAAGTACTCAGGCCATGCCTCCACTCCCCAGAGCCCTCTAGAGGTGCCAGACGGGGGCTGTGGGTCTCTCCTCCTGAGTCCCCACACCTTGGTCCTGCCCGGTGCAGCCCAGGCCCTCCTATGAAACACCACCTGTTCTCCAGTTCTGGTTTTGACTTTTGCTCTGTGATAATCTGAGAGCTGTGAAAGTCAGGGGAGCTGCTCTGTGGGTTAGGTAGCACCTGCTAAATGCCAGTGCAGGAACCCTCGGGGGCCAGCCGTGCTATGCCTCCAGGCCAAAGCCACCACTGGTGCTGGCCCAGTGATGCTGGTAGAAAGCAACACCTCATTAGGATTTGTTTTCTTTCTAGCAACACCCGGCGGGCAGCAGAGGTCTGGATGGATGAATACAAAAACTTCTATTACGCAGCAGTGCCTTCCGCCAGGAATGTTCCTTACGGAAAGTGAGTCTGTCTGTCCCTCGCACTCGCTAGGAGGCCCGGGCCGGCAGGCGGGGTCCCAGGCACCAGGCCTGGACAGTGCACGCCATGCCCCTGCCCCAGCCCTGTTCTCACTGCAGAGTCTGGGTCAGGTGCGCACAGGTCACTAAAGGACTCTTCTCCATCCTTTCAGCATTCAGAGCCGCGTGGAGCTCAGGAAGAAGCTGAGCTGCAAGCCCTTCAAGTGGTACCTGGAGAACGTCTACCCCGAGCTGCGGTGAGTCCCGGGACCTGCAGGCGGGCGGGATGCAGGCGGTGACGGTGCACGGGCTGGTGGCACCGAGAGCCGTGTCTGAGGAGCAGCAGGGCTCTCCGTGCTCCTCCTGGCCTCTCCAGTGAGCATGGGGCCAGGCTGCGCCGGCGGGGGAGGTGCCAGGGACGTTGGCCGGCCACTTGCTGTCCCACTCTGGCTGCGGGTGCTGGGAGGACGCGGGCTCAGGGGCAGTGCCCGAAGGTCTGGCTCTTGGTCTGGCTCTCTTCTGCCACAAGGGGCCCACTGTGGTACCCCCTTACTGTTACCGGGTGAGTCACGATGCCAGAGGAGTGGCGTGAGGCTGAGGCCCATGACTTGTCGGCCCTGGGTCCTCAGAAGACCACACTGCAGCGTGGTCCAAAGCCCGGGGCCTCCCCCACTGTGCTCTGCCTCGTACAGACCCATGCAGCTCCGCCCCATACCAGCAACAGGTCTGCACCATGGGACCTGACTCACTGATAGATCTTCTAAGTGATATCCCACAGACCAACCCCAGTGCTGGGAGCTTATCCTTCCTGGAAGGAGTGTCCTGTTGCAGGAAAAAAAAAAAAAGGACACTTTTTCCCATCTCCCACTCCCACACGCAGCCCTACAGCATTCAGAACTCAGAACCCAGACAAGCTGTCGGGTGCTGGTGTGTGGCCTCGCTCCTGGCTGCGAGCGAGAAGCTGGCGTCTGAGGCTGAGCAGTGCTCCTCACGTTGCTTTCCAGGGTTCCAGACCATCAGGACATAGCTTTCGGGGCCTTGCAGCAGGGAACCAACTGCCTTGACACTTTGGGACACTTTGCTGATGGTGTTGTTGGAATTTATGAGTGTCACAATGCTGGGGGAAACCAGGTAGGTGTGGGTGAGCCTGGTCCTGCAGGCCCAGAGGGGACAGGGCTTGGGAGCTTGGTTGTGCAGGCTTGGGAGGGACAGGGGTGGGCTTGGGAGCTTGGTCGTGCAGCCCCAGAGGGGACAGGGCTGGTGATCTTGTTTCTACAGGCTTGGGGAAACAGAATAGGGCTGGGGAGCTTGGTCCTGTAGGCTTGGGGGAGACAGGGTGCTGGGGAGCTTGGTGCTGCAGGTCTGGAGGGTTAGGCTGGGGCCTGGTTGTCAGTGCTGGTCCTAGTGAGGAAACACCTGCTCTTGTGGGTCCTGGCCTCTGTGGCTGCTGGCTTGGGGTCTGATGGGCCTCAGATCTTGGCTCTGCCTCCCTGTCCACCTTCCTCTGGCCTTCACTGTGGTGGCAAGGACATGAAGGTCACTGCCGAGCCAGTACCTGCAGTCCCGGCACAGCCAGGGGCCCTTGCCTTGGTCTTCTGCTCCATCCCCCTCTGTGTGCTTGGCCCCAGCGCGGCCACACCTGCTCCAGCATCTGGTCTCGACTGTGGTGTGGACACCTGACAGGTGCTTCTCCACAGGCGCCACAGCCGCCGCTGGAGCTCTGTGGTCTCCTGCCCATTGCATGACACCAGCTAAGGATATGAAACGTGAATCATAGCGTCTCCTGCCCTGACAGACTGCGTGTCCCGTAGACCTTGACCCATGCTTTGTGCACAGCATGGGTGGTGCTGTGCAGTCTCACCTCCCCACACCCTGACTCGGAGGGCATGCAGTCTTTTAAAAGGTGATAAACTCGGCGCGCACATCCCAAATCTTTCGTTCCCAGACACTTCCTCAGCTGAAGCATTTTTAAGGGGTGCCTGCTTTTGCGTGATCTGCGCTGGGTTCTGGTGGCTGGTCCCATTAGCAGTGTGGCTCTTGCCTGCTGTACACGGGACCCCACCCTGTTGTGGCCACTGGTTGCAGGCAGGAGGCCCTCCGGGTCTGTGTCCAGGCTCAGGGCACTCGCTGTGGCTCCTTGGGCGTCCTTTTCTGCAGCCGCGTGGGTGCATGGTGTCCCAGGCTCCCGGCATTCCTCTGGCGCATGCCTGTGGCCTTAGGTGTCCAGGTTGGATGTTCCCGCTCAGTCTCGGGGTGTGCTGGCCTGGACAGTGAACTGTAGTCGCTCTGTCCCCAGGCACGGAGCTCACTGATGGGAGCTCTCGGGACGCCCTTCTGTGGGAGGGGCGTGGATAGTGTGGAGGCCACCCAGAGGCAGCCACCCAGCATCCAGCTGTGGGGACAGGAGGAGTGGCCACAGCGCTGTGCTTGGGTCTGGGTCGGGAGGAACAAGAAGAGACGACCCACCACACCGGGCCCTGCTCTCGTCCTCCCTCTGGCTCTGTGGCCATCGCTCTCCCACCCTGGCCCCGTCCCGGCCTCTGAGCAGCTGTGTACTGAGCAGGCACCAGTCGCGTCCAGGCTTCACGTCCCCTCTGGCTCCCGTCCTCCAGTGACCACACGCTGGTATCTCCCAAGAGTGTTGGCAAAGCACAGGCCACCAGACCGCCTGCCCACAGAGCCGGGTGACCTCCGTCTGGTCAGCACGTCGGTCCTGCAACGCCTGGTTGACTCTAAGTGGGTAGCTGAGCAGGGGGTTTCCACAGGAGAGGCAGGCTGTCGGGAGTTGACACGGCCCCGCTTAGCCACCCACCTGTGGCCAGCGAACCCGTCTCCTCAGCGCTGTCCAGTGGATCTGCGAGCTGTGGCAGAATGTTCTAGATCTGTACTGACCCTTGCGGTAGCTGCCAGCCATGTGTGTTCAGGCCCTTCGGACATGACTAGTATGAATTTTCAATTTTATTTACTCCCGAAGTTTAAGTCTGAACTCGGTGTGACCTCTGAACTCTGGCTGTGTCCCGTGCGTGAGCGCGGTTCTGGAGGCATCCATAGGATCTAGGGTGCTCGCTGCCACCGAGGTGCCCCACATAGACCCGCCACAGTGAGACTCCCTGAGTTGGTGGAAAGTGACACTTGTTTGGCAGAGAAATATTCCCTACTGGAAATAGGGCTGGTTCCCTGGCAGAGGAGGTCTGCTATCTGGGTTCCGGCAGAGCCTCACACAGGAAATGAGCAAATTCATGGTGTGCTTTTTAAGAGTGGCAGCTCAGAAAAGCAATTCTTAAATATTTATGACTGTATTTTACAAATTCAGATCATTGGAGGGCCAGCAGCACAAGGAGACAGCTGGCTCTGTTGTCGGCACGACCGAGCTGGTGTTGCTGGGGTTCATTAGGCCGTCTGAGGCAGGCTGCAGACACACACACAGACGTGGGCTCCACTGGCTGCAGGCCACCCAGCACCGGACACCTGCCATGAGGACGGTCCGCACCCCCAGGACCCCGCCCTCCCCGGGGCACCTCTGCCAGCCGTAGTTCCCCCGGGTGCAACTCGGCCAGGCAAAGGCAGTGTGCTCCTGGACCCCATGTCCACTCTGCACGCAGCATTCTGAAACATCTGGGGCCAAGCAAACTGGAAAACAGTGAATTCTGCTCCCACACGCCAGTCGGTTTTCAGTTCAGTTGTGACGATAACAACCCAGAAATGGTACAGACTCGTGGGTTGAGGGCTCAGTCCACAAGACCACGCCCTCTTGAGACGAGGCAGAAGCCGGGCTGTTCCCTATTCTCTGACCAGTAGTGTAAGTTGGGTTCCTGCGACCCCCACCCACACAGGTTCCATCCTTTCCTGGAACTACTCGCAGAAACGGCTGACTCACGAGGCTAAGTGTTCCCTGCAGGACACACTGCAGGGACAGCCACGTGGAGGAGGTCACAGGCAGGGCCAGAGAGGGCCCTTGGGCACTGCCCCTGCATGCCATTGTGTGTGCCAGCCCCGAAGTTTTCCAGACCCCGCAGCGCAGGGGCCTCACAAGGCACCGTCGCTAGCATGGTCTGTGAGCTCCGTCTGCAGCCCTCTCCTGGAGGTGGAGGTGCACCTGGGTCCAGGTCCGATGTTGGTGCCATCTCTCTAGTGACCAGCCCCAGCAGGAGCCACCAAGACTCGGCTTGTTAGAACAGAGCTGCCCCAACCAGGGAGCTCCACGGGATGGGAGGATCTGTGTCAGGAAGGAGACCAAACTCTAGGCAGAACCAGCCGGACACCTCATTGTCACACTGTCCTCAAGCGAGGGTGATGCTGAGGTGTGGTGCTTTGAAGAGCCAGCTGTGGTGTGTGGAAGGACAGACAGGAGCCGGGAGGGCTGGAGCTCGACCTCCAGGGGCCGCTGTGAGCTCTTCTCCAGAGAAAGGGGTGCAGCGCCTGTGCCCGGAGCCCAGGGTTCCACGTGCACGTCTGGACACTGCAGTGACCCGGCCACCTGGGATTTTCCAGTCTAGGGCCCTCCAGAGCTCCGAGGGCTATGTGTGAATTTTCAAGAGAAAACACAGCAGAGGTTCAGTGTTTCCAAATCTAACTTAAGCGGTAATGAAAGGTGATAGAGGTGAAGCCCGAGAGGTATGGGGGGGACCTGCAGTGGGCTCAGGTCTCCTGGCTTCTGGTTGCCCCTCCTCCAGAGACCCTCGTGGCAAAGACCAGGAGTCCTGAGCGGGGGGTCTTCAGGGCTCCTTGTTCTGCTGGTGACAGACCATTCACCCTGCAGTGCAGGCAGTGGGGCTTCCACGGCAGTTACCGCCTCCCTCCCGGGCCTGGTCCCCTGAGGACGGGAAGGAGAGGAGCGGCGTCTTCACAGCACTGAACAGTCTGGAAGCGAGAGGTTATTGTGTCCTACGCTCCGCAGGGAGCAGCCTCAGCAGCTGGCCGGGGCTTGAACAGAGGGGAGCCAGGCAGCAGGGGTGCCTGGGGCTGCGTGTTGGACGTGGCCTCGCCCCTCGGATCCCAAAAGCCCCCGCCGGCAGTTGTCCCTCCCGTGGATCAAGTCCCTGAGTGATCGTGGGAGCTTCACACCCTTTCACATGGTCTTAGCTGGCATTCAGGGTGGTGTTTTTCTCAACCCTGCCTCAGCCCCTGACGTGTGTGTGTGTGTGTGTGTGTGTTTAAAGCACAGGCAGGAATGTTTAAACACTCCCCACCTTGGCTTTGTCTGTAAAATGAGAACCACCATCGCTCCTGGTGGGACTTCTGTGTAAAAAGTCTCATGGCAGAGCTCGGTGTGCATGAGCCCCCGAGCCGTGCCACACGTGCCAGTGCACGCCGACGTGCAGAGCATTCCTCCAGTGCTCTGAGAACCTCGTGAGCGTCGGTAGGTTGGGCAGCCTCGTAAGACTACACACTATCTCGCTTATATCTGCAGCTTTCATGCGTTCAGTCATACTGCATTCCTAGGTCTGTTTCCAAGCCAAGCCTGTGCCAGGTAGTCATTCTGAGCAGTTGACCCGACTGTCCTGTGAGTCGCTGACCAGAGCTGTGTTTTTGAAGCTCACGTTTAATCTCTGAAGATCGGCATGGCACCCTGACTTTCATTTGAACCTAATGATCCTCACTGTTAGTCTCGGGGACTGAGGTCAGCCCCGTGCTTTTTCTTACATCAGTCACAGCGTTCCACTGTAGCTCGACCACAACAGCTCCCCCTGGCGGGCTTGCTGGTTCTGAGCTGGCTCGGGCTCTGCGTCTAGTTCCCGCGTGGCCCTTTATGCTGCGTGTGTGGCGCCTCTGACTGTGGCTTCCTGTTCCAGGAGTGGGCCTTGACGAAGGAGAAGTCGGTGAAGCACATGGATCTGTGCCTCACGGTGGTGGACCGGGCGCCCGGCTCTCTCATCAAGCTGCAGGGCTGCCGGGAAAACGACAGCCGACAGGTATGGTTCCCAGCTCCCAGGGTGCAGGACCAGGATCACGGCATGCACTAACCCACTGGAATAATGCCACCCGCCTGCCCGGCTGCTGGCGGAGCTCTGTGCTGCTGTCCCAGCTGTGCCCTCCTGCGGCACAGAGCGTTTCAGAGAGAGGTTACGTGGTTGGTTTGTGTCTGTTTGTTAATTTTCCCACTGAAATTTGCTAAAGCTTAAATGGTTGAAGTGTGAGTGGATGAGGCCTCATGCGTGTGCACGGGCAGTGTGTAACGACAGCACGTGCCTCGGGTGGTGTGAACAGTCCACCTTGGCAGCAAACTCCGCCTGACTTTTGGATTTGAGTCTTCCCTGGGCTGGTGGCCTGGGTTGGTATTTCCTGAGATTCTGAGCAGCCACAGCGAGTGGGTGGTCACCGGCACCCCGCGGCCTGCCCTGCTGGGCTGGGGGCTCGGCAGGCAGGCCGTGTCGAGTGATGTCTTGGCTGATCTGCTTCCGGCTCGCAGGCTCGGCAGGGTTTCACCCTACTGTGTGCCTGGGGTGTCCGCACACACCACTTTCCACCAGTTCAGAAGGTGCTTCGTGAGCCGATTCTGACCGACGTGTTCCTGGTGGATTCTTGGGGGGCCTTTCTGGACCCCCTGGGTGATGGTTAGTATTGACTAGAAATGCAGCAGAGGACCATCCTGCAGTGCAGCCCCTCCCTAGGAGCCGGGTGAGGCACTGAGCCTACCGAGTCAGCACCCACCTCTGGAAGGGGAACCGAGGCCTGGGAGCCAGCACCTCCCCCGCCCCGCTGCACCTGCGTGGATCCAGTGTCGGGGATTATTTGCAAAGGGTCCTCTCTCATCCCACCTCCATGACCCCATCCAGCTCTGGGTGCCCTGCCCCCCCCCTCTCAGGACCCAGCCCAGCGTGGCAGTGCTCAGAACCTCTCGGGGTTCCTCTGTGTTGATGTGATGTTGTGACATGCATAGCACCTTAGGGTTAAGCTCAGGAAGGCCACCGTCCCTGGACCCCGCCTGGCACTCCCCTGGCTGACATCAGAAGATCCAGGCAAGCCCAAGTGGGATTTCCCTGTAGGTGGTGGTGATGGGCAGGGGCATCCTTGATACAAAGGTGTGACAAAGCCATGATGTAGCAAGTCCCTAAAGCTTCTTTAAAACAGTGGCTTTAACTACTTTATTAAGAAGGCTTGAAGCCAGGGGTAGTGGTGCACGCCTATAATCACAGTACTTGGGAGGCTGAAACAAGAGGATCAGAGGTTCATGGCCACCCTCAGCCTCTTATCAAGGTCTTCTGCAACTTAGGCCCGATTTCAAATTAAAAAATAAAAATAGGGCCGGCAGTGTAGCTCAGAGGTAGAGTATCCCTGAGTCCAATCCCCAGTACTGTGGAAAAAAAAAAAAAGGATTCCTATTTCATCAGTTCTCGGAAGCCATAACTGTCCTTGTAAAGGCTTTCTGAGATGGGAAGGCCTGCATTTGGCGTAAGGACCTGGGTGGTACGCAGGTACACAGGGCTATTGTGTTGTTTCCTGAGCTTCCTCAGGGCTGTCTCTGACACCTGCCATGCCACCCCACCCCTCAGACAGGCCCTCTGAGCTGCAGGCCACCTGAGAACAGAGCTGGGGCTCCTCATCTTCAGGCCCTGCGCTCCCTCGGTGTTCCGGCTCAGGGCAGGCGGGGTCCCTCCAGAGGCCAGAATCCAATCCCACTCTTCCCGCGTGTGCTGTCGAGTGGTTCAGAGCCACCGGGCAGCCTCCACCCTCGCTGGTGGGTGGGCGGGCGGCAGAGCCTCTGTGGGTAAGGGCTTTGGGTGGCAGGAGGGCTGGGGAAGGCGTTCTGCAGAGCCCCTGCAGCAGGCCGAGCCATCTCGCCCCTGGGAAGTTGGGTTTCCAGGCACGTCCGTGCCTTCCTGTTACGTGTGTGTTTGCAGAGTCAAAGGGGAAGGCAAGGCAGAGTGAGAAAATCCAATTCCACGGTGTCGAAAGGATTTGCAAAAACACTTAAAACGAAGGAGCTCCAGTGCACGTAGTGTAAAAAATTAATTAGCACCACAGTCTCCATTAACGAAGGAACAGCTTTGGGGCGAAAACAACGTGTCACTTTTCTTCTCTAAAGAACAAACATTAGCATTTTAGAGGGATGTTTATATCACTTCGCAGCAACGGGGCCAGGGCTCTTTCTGGCTGTGGTGGGCTGGTTTTCTGGCACGGCGGTTGCTGTGCTGATCAGCCGGTCAGTTGTGATGGGTTCCAGTCTGTGAGCTTCAGCAGCCTGCACTCAGGGTTTGGAGCCTCAGTGGCTCAGCCTAAGTCCTGACCCACCCAGGCAGAGCAGGCACGTGTGAAGGAGAGTGCCTGCACATGGTGTTCTGTCCACAAGCCTCTCTTCCCCTCCCCCTGGCCTGACACTGTTCTTCTGGCTCCACCAAGCACGAGGCCCTAGGTTGGAGCTGGAGGTGCCCGGCCAGGCTCCATGCAGGGCTGCCTCCCACAGCCAGGGTCCAGGGCCTTGCGTGGGGTGAAACCTCACTGCACCAGCTGCCCGTGGATGAATGCAAATTCCCCTGTGCCAGTTCTTGGGCCAGTGACCGAGGGGTAGTGCCCATCGCTTGGGGACCAGCAAGGAGATGGAGGAGGAAGGAGGGGCAGCTCAAGGGTTTTCGTTCCACTGCAAGGCAGAGGCGCACGGCTTCCTGGGCCTCATCGGCACCCGAGGTTGCTGGCCTGCATGTCAGGCCAGGAGGGAGGAAGGAAGGTCAGTTTGCTAGCCTTGCATGCAGCAGAGGCCCCAGCCGAGCTGTCCAGTGTCCTCTCTGCGGCTCACTCCTCGTCCTCTCTCTCTCTTGCAGAAGTGGGAACAGATCGAGGGAAACTCCAAGCTGCGGCACGTGGGCAGCAACCTGTGCCTGGACAGCCGCACAGCTCGGAGCGGGGGCCTGAGCGTGGAGGTGTGCGGCCCAGCCCTCTCGCAGCAGTGGAAGTTCTCGCTCAACCTGCAGCCCTAGGCGCCCAGAGGCCCCGCCACCTGTCTCCTGCACCGTCGGCAGAGCCCAGTGACCGCGGCGTTGGTTGTTTCTTAAACTTTCCACGAAACTATATACCTCAGTATTCCATCATGGTCTGAAAGTCGGAAAGTCCCAGCCAGCGAGGGGCCGCGCTGAGGGGCACAGCCAGGCCGGACAGTGCCGCCCTCCCGGCCCTGCGCCCCCAGACCCAGCGCCCTCTTCCTCCCACCCGCCGGCCTTCCAAGGAACAGCCCTGCCGAGCCAGGCGCGGTGGAGAAGCAGCTGGGTGTGCCTGTTGAGGATGAGGACGGGAGGCAAGGAGCGCGGCGCCTCGTGGTGAGGACTCCCAGCTCTCGGCTGGCTCCGGATCAGCCTGTGGTTCCCGCCAAGCCGGCTCACTCGGGTCTGCAGGTTTCTAGTCACCCCTCCCCTCTTCCACTGATGTGCTTGCTGTATTTGAACATGGACTTTTCTATGGTGGGACACTAAATATAAATATATATAAAGAAAGAATGTACGGTCAGTTCCCGATGGTTTCCCTAGGTCGCCATCTTGTAAACCCCCCAGCGCAGCTCCAGCCGTGGAGGGGCCCGCTGGAGGGAGAAGGTGGCCGCCGCTGTCTCGGAACCTCATCAGCCAGCAGGTGCTACCATGGCCGCTGGGCTTTCCCAGGGGCCTCTGGGGTTCAGCTTGGGAGTCGCTGCTGTGTTGGAAGGTCCACTGTGTCTGTCGGTGTCTGTAAACCTGGATAGGTTACTGGTTTTGGCAAGTGTTGCTTTGGGTTTTTTTAATTAAATTTCTTTTCTTAAGGGGGAGCACCCCAACTCCACAGCTTCTGAGGTGACCGAGGTGCCCCTGCCGGCCTGCGACAGGCAGACCAGTGACGCTAGACGGTGCCGCCTGCTGGCGCCGGACCCGCGGTGGCTCCTATCCATCAGGCCTTTGTAACTGAGCTGCCAGGGGCACTGGGCTGGCCCGCGGCCGCCTGTGGGTGCCCGTCGCAACCCCGGGGGCTGGAGTCCCTCGTGGCAGCCCCCTGCCTCGCCCACACCCCGGGAGCCAGGTAAAGAGGAGTCCAGACCAGTTACACCCACCACCGGTGCACTGAGAACCCAGGAGCGAGGCGGAGCCTGCCACCCCATGCAACCCAGCCGCCCTGTGCGAACCAGTGCAGGAAGGGGGGCGGAAGCCTCGTGCTCAGGAAGGGTCCCTGGAGCCACTCCATGGCCAGCCTCCTCTCCCCCGCCCCACGCTCTCAGAGGGCGCGGCTCCTGGGCTGGGAGCCTCACAGACCGCACCTGGGCCCTTCGGGACGTGGAGCCCTGGCGCCCGAGCATCCGAGGGAGGCGCTCTGCCGCCCGCCTGCCCTGCCGGGAGTGGGCACGTTGTTGGTCTCCCACGCGTGGGACTGGGGCCGGGCAAGCTGGTCCCGTGTCTCTGTGCAGATTAACTCCACACACTTTTCTTCAAGGTAGGCAAGGAGGGGAATCACTGGTAGGTCCAGGCGCAAGGCTGTGGGGGGGCTGACACAGCAGCAGGACGGCACCTGTGCCCTGGCACTCGCCCCAGCTCCAGTTCTGCTCTCGCCCTGCCGCCCACCCGTGAGCCGCTGTGGTTGGAGGACCAGCCCTCCACACACCTGCAGCCTCCCGGCTCGGCTCAGCGCCTGTGCGCTGTGTGTTGTCTGGCTGCCTGGGGCCCCCAGCCTGCACTGGGGCGGCTCAGAGCACAGGTGAGCTGGGCAGGTCCCGGAGGTGAGCCATGTTTACAAGACACAGCGTGCCAAAGTGACTTCTGTGCTCACGTTATTTTGTAGTCACCGGGACTGCCCCACCCTCACTCCTTTCTAAAACTAACCTCCCAGAGCCCTTTGCGCAGAGCCGGCCGAGGCGGTCTTCTCCGTGGTGGTCCCCTTGTCCATAACCGCTGAAATGATGGTATCTGTGAGTATGTTTTGCAAATTCAAAATATAGTTTGGTAATTTTTTTCCAGTTGATTTTTAAAAAAAAGAACTGCTGTACAGAGCTTGTACTTTGTCCATTTTATAGATGGAAACCATCCTTGAAATTGTTTAACTTAAATAAAGAGAAGATACTTTCTAGATAATGCCGTCTGGTAGCGGCTGCCGTCTCTCCTGGTCCTTCGAGGATGCGTTGACGGGGTTGAGGGCCGCGGTCGTGGGCTGTCCTCGGGGGCCTGCTCGCCTGCCATTTCACACCACGGGGTTGAGGGCCGCGGTCGTGGGCTGTCCTCGGGGGCCTGCTCGCCTGCCATTTCACACCTCGGGGTTGAGGGCCACGGTCGTGGGCTGTCCTCGGGGGCCTGCTCACCTGCCATTTCACACCACGGGGTTGAGGGCCGAGGTCGTGGGCTGTCCTCGGGGGCCTGCTCACCTGCCATTTCACACCACACTGGTGAAAAGCACTCGCCTTTCACCGCCGCACGCTTCCGATACTTATTCCTGCCTAACAGGCCCTTTAGCCTGGGTGAGATGGTCAGGGTGTGCCGGGCACCCCCAAGCCCTCGAGTACACTTGCGTCTGACAGTGGCTGGGGAGGGCGACGGCCGCTCAGGTCACCCTCCTGGGCCCTGGGCCACACCCTGTGCTGCAGGCTCAGGGCCAGGTGCATTTCTGATTCTTAAAGCATTTAAGTGTATGTGCCTGCATTGCCATTATCCACCCTCCTGATCCAGCGATGCCAGCTGAGGTTCTGCAAATACCTTCAAGTCACCTAACGTGAAAACAGCCCCACACAGAGGTGGGCAAACGTGTGCTACAGGTATTCAGCAACGTGGATCAATGTGGGGTGCTGAAAAGACACCTTGAGAATGCCGGAACCTTCTATACAGACTACACGCGTGCCTTGTCCACTACTGGAGGTTTCTTGCTTTTGTGATGCTGGGGATTGAATCCTGGGCAAGCACTCCACCACTGAGTTTCAGCCCCTCTCCCTTATTCAAGACCAGAAAGGTGTCTCTGCTGCTGATCTTTGCCATGATCTGGTATCTGGCAGAGCCCTTTGGGTTGTGTGTGTTTCCTGCTAGGGTGGCAGGGAGAGCTGATCCCCTCAGGAGCCGCTTTAGAGAGGTTCCCTTGTAGTCAGGATCTCTCGGAGGACTTGGGGCCTGGAGCAGGGAAGAAGCAGTCACACTGCAGCTCAGTGCACATCATACCCTGCAGAGGTTTCTGTGGGGCTTGGTCATGGGGGAGGAGCATTCCAGGCAGAGGAGGTCCAGCCCCTGGGACAGAGAAGCCACCCAGGGAGGGGATGGGGAAACCTGAAAGGCAGGGATCCAGTGTGGCGCCCTGGCCTCGGGGTGCGCAGGAGGCGTTGGTGCTGGTTCTGTGGGGAGAGGGAGCCATAGGAGTTGGTGTCTGGAGTAGAGGGTCCCATCTGCAGCAATGCTTTTCAGGATAAAATAACCAAACTCAGCTTTGTGATGCTGCAAGTGACTTTATATTTTTAAAACTACTTGGTCAGCACTGGGCGTGGTGACGCATGCTTGTAATCCCAGCATTTGGGAGGCTGAGACTGGAGGATCCAAGTTCGCAGCCAGCCTCAGCTACCTAGTGAGGCCCTCTGCAACTTAGGGAGACACCCTGTTTCAAAATAAAGAATAAAAAAATAGGGCTGGAGGTGTAGCTCAGAGGTAGAATGCCCCTGAGTTCAATCCCTAGTACCGCAAAAAAAAAAAAAAAAAAAAAAAAATCTCGTCTCCGGCTCTCCTGTCCATTGTCCATGGACTTGCCTTTAAAAAAAAGAGAAAGGGAAGTTCTCTTCCTAGACACCGTTGCATACTGTGGCAGCTTGGATCTGGGGCGTCCTCCAGGCCTCACCTGTGGTGGAAGGCTTGGTGCCCAACTGGGGCGCCACGGGGAGGTGCTGGGGCCTTGGGGAGGAAGACCACTTGGGGTGGGGGGTGGTCCCGAGGTGGATGCGGCCCCTGGCCCTTTCCCCTTTCCCCTCACCCCCTACCCCCAACCCAGCTTCCTGGCCACCAGGAGGGAGCAGCTCTGCTCCACCCTGTCCTCGGCCAGCTTCAGTGGACAGCTGGGGCTGCCCCGGGCCTCTCTGGCTCCAGCTTGGGAGTCACTGCTGTGTGTTGGAAGGTCTGTGCCCTCCCCGCCACGCTGTGCTGCCTCCTCCCTGGCCCAGAACCAAGCAAGTGCAGACTGACACGTAGAGGCCATGAGCCAAAGTAGCCGTCCCCCCACAGATGACTCTCTCGAGTGTTTTGTCACAGGTGCGGAAAGCTGGCTAACATACTTCTCAGCGATTAACTGGCAATTCAGTCTCTGTATCTGACTTTATTGTAGGAGTCCTGCAAATAACCTACGTCATGTTTCCAAAACGACCTTGTGTCCCTGTGGTCTCGGAGGAGGAAAAGGGAGCTGGCAGCCTGAGCATCCAAGCCAGGACACCAGGGGAGGGGCTGCAGCACGGCACCGGGCCCTCTTCCCCGAGGAGGCCCTGCAGGGGTGAGACGTGGAGCCAGATTGGATGCAGTTATGACGGCTTCGTGAAGCGGTACCTGGGGTGCTCTTCCTGGACCCGCAGGGCGTGTGCTGCCTGCTGCCTCCCTGAGCTCAAGCGGGGTCCGGCTGGGTCTGTGAGAGACTCCGGGAGGATGTGGGAAAGGAGCTGCCTGGAGCCAGGAAGAAACTAGTGCCCACCGCTGCGGGGTGCCACTCAGGAGCAAGGGGAGCTTGAGAGGAAAGGGGCAAACAGGAGGAGGTGGCAGGGGATGCCCGCCCGGGAGTGGTGCCACCTCTGCTCCTGACCACCTTTAACCACACATCTGTCTGCCTTCAGCACCGTGGGCCAGGCCCTGAGGCTGTCCTCGTCCAGGTGCACTGGAGGTCGGTGCTGAGCTGCAGCCTAGTGAAGGGGGAGCCTGGCGCTGAACTTTGTCCTGATGCAGGAAGAGGCCTGGCGCTGAGCTGTGTCCTGGTGCTGGGAGGCCCAGCTCTGAGCTGCATCCTGGTGCAGAAGAGGACCAGCTGAACTGCATCCTGGTGCAGGGCAGGCCAGGTACTGAGCTTGCATCTTGTGTGGCCCTAGGACAGTCTTGAGCCTGGCCTGTAGATGGGGGACCTCCAAGCATCCAGGTCAGAGACGGAGTAAGAAAAGCAGGTCCCCACATGGCCAGGCCTGACCAGTGCCACCAGAGCCCCCCTGGCTTCCCTCACGAGCCCGTGGGGTACTTGTGGGCTGTCCAGGAGGCAGAGCCAGAACTGGAACCCAGGGGGGTTCTGTCAGAATGCTGCTCAGTGACACATGGAGGGGTAAGTTGAGGGAGGGAAGGAGGTAGCAATGCTCTGCAGCCTACATCCAGAGAGGGTCAGAGACCAGGCGCCTGTCTTCCTGCAGTGGCCCTGCCCTGGTATTGGCACCTTCCTGGGCTTCCTAGAAATCCCAAATAGATACACATTACCTAAAAGCTATCTTTTTCATAAGACCAACTGTGCCAGAAGTGAGGATAGGTTTTTACAGGAGGGGAGGAGTCACTGCCGGGGGCAGGGTGTTGTTGCAGGAGCAGTGGCTTCGCCCCTGAATGGCCCTGGGTTCCAGGCTGTCCTTTGTCTGCAGGCCCTGACCCTGTCCTGGGCACCACCGCTCCCATCTCTAAGCTGGAGGGGCTGGGGTGAGGCCGGGGTCCCCACGATGGCAGCACAGCATGGCTGCGGTGTGTCCTGGGCTGTGGTGGACCCACCTAGGATCTCTGGAGGGAGAAGAGGGCTGATGTCACCATCCTGCTGCCCCACCTGCAAGCACACCCAAGCCCAGGTCTGCTTCTGTGATCTTGTATTCTCCTCCTGCTGGTACCCACGTCCCTGCCCTGTCTGTCTCCAGCGTAAGCAGGGACTGGGCGGATGAGGGTGGGATCCTGCAAGCCCCCTTGGTGTTCCCGCCCAGTGGTGACTTGCTTGTATGGCTGCTTGCTGGGAACCAGCAGGGACTGGTCTGTTCCCACTGTCTGCAGCCTCGAGCTGCTGAGGCTCATGTGGCGTGCTCTGCTGCCCTCTGCTGGGGAGACCGCAGAAGGCACCTCATCAACTCGCTCTGAGCTGCTGAGGCTCATGTGGCGTGCTCTGCTGCCCTCTGCTGGGGAGACCGCAGAAGGCACCTCATCAACTCACTCTGAGCTGTTGAGGCTCATGTGGCGTGCTCTGCTGCCCTCTGCTGGGGAGACTGCAGAAGGCACCTCGTCAACTCGCTCTGAGCTGTTGGCACGTGACGTGCTCTGCTGCCCTCTGCTGGGAAGACCGCAGAAGGCACCTCTTAGTCAACTCGCTCTGAGCTGCTGAGGCTCATGTGGCGTGCTCTGCTGCCCTCTGCTGGGGAGACCGCAGAAGGCACCTGGTCGTCAACTCGCTCTGAGCTGCTGAGGCTCATGTGGCGTGCTCTGCTGCCCTCTGCTGGGGAGAC
>PVLC010000913.1:139856-168495 GCA_004027655.1 Graphiurus murinus | reverse complement strand
CAAGATCACATCAAAGTCAATCACTAAACTGACCAGGAGATAGGGGGAGGGTGGGTGGGAATTGGGGAAGGGTTAATGAGAAATATGTGCATGGATGTCTTTACCTGTACTAGCTTGTACCCAACAAAAATGTGTGATTAACCCTGTTGTACCCAAGAAATGTATAAAAATCCATGCTAAAAAAAAAATTAATTAATTATAAAAATAAAAAAAAATCAGAAGTTTTTCTGTATGCCAACCATAAAACCACTGAAAAAGAAGTCCAGAAAACAATTCCACTCACAATAGCACCCCAAAAAATAAAATACTTAGCGATAAACTTAACCAAAGAGGTAAAATACCTCTGTAAGGAAAACTACAAAAAGTTGAAAAAAGAAATTGATGAAGACCTTAGGAGATGGAAGGACCTCCCATGCTCTTGGATAGGCAGAATAAATATCATCAAAATGGCCATCCTCCCAAAAGTAATCTACAAATTCAATGCAATACCCATGAAATTACCAAGGTCACTCCTCACAGACACAGAAAAATCAGTCCTTAAATTCATTTGGAACAACAAAAAGCCCAAGGTAACCAAAGTAGTTCTTAGCAACAAGAACCATGCAGGAGGTATCACAATACCTGACTTCAAACTCTACTACAAAGCCACAGTAATAAAAACAGCATGGTATTAACACAAAAACAGACACATAGACCAATGGAACAGAATAGAAGATTCAGAAACAGACCCATGTGCTTACTTACAGTCAATTGATTTTTGACAAAGGAGCCAAAAACATACACTGGAAAAAAGATAGCCACTTTAACAAATGGTGTTGGCAAAACTGGTTAACCATATGTAGGAAAATGGAAATAAACCCCACTTTCTCACCCTGCATAAGAGTCAACTCAAGATCGATCAAAGACCTGGAAGTCAGGCCAGAGACCTTGCAGCTACTTGAAGAGGGCATAGGACCAACACTTTAACACATAGGCACAGGTAAAAACTTTCTCAACAATGTTGGGGTCTTACCCTGGCCAGAGAGACCTTGCCTCTAGATGGCGCCTGGCAGAGTGCCAGGAGTGGCTGCAGGTGGTAACATCCTAAGGCTGCGCCACGCTAGAGCGCATGAACCAGCACGCCCAGCTCGTGGCCTGCCCAGGTGAGGGCTGTATGCAGGCACCTCGTGGCTCAAGCCCTGTGTGGCTTTAAGAGCCTCCACCTCTCGCACGAGAAGAGAGAATGGTCGGTGAGGATGATGGATGGAGGTGGGATGACTACTATTGGGAGGAATGGCTATGGAGAATGAGAGTGGGGTGAGAGAGACGATTGAGGTTAGAGAGACGGTTACTGTCAGGGTTAAGAGAACGATTACTGTTACTGTCACTGTCACTGTTACTATTACTGCTTGGGTAACGTCCTCGGTCCCAGAGAGAGAGATACAGAGAGAGAGAGGTATGATAAAGAGAAACTTGAACCAGCAACATATGGTTATCGTCTCCATCGGAGCCTCACGGTTGAGGGTCCGGCGCAGGGGATGATACAAGAAGACCCCCAAAGCATAAGCAACTCAAAGGAAGATCAATACATGGGATTACATTAAACTGAAGAGCTTCTGTGCAGCAAACGAAACTATCAAGAACCTCAACAGAGAGCCTACAGAGTGTGAGAAAAATTTTGCCAGCTACTCTTCTGATAGAAGACTAATATCTAGGATATACAGAGAACTCAAGAAACTCACAGCTACAAAAACAAATAACCCAATCAAAAAATGGGCAAAAGTTCTAAATAGACACTTCACAAAAGAAGAAATACAAATGGCCAATAAATGTATGAGGAAATGTTCAACATTATTAGCAATCAGAGAGATGCAAATCAAAACTACCTTGAGATTTCACCTAACACCAATCAGAATGGCAATCATCAAGAACACAAACAACAACAAATGCTGGCAAGGGTGTGGAGACGTGTTGGTGGGATTGCAAATTAGTGCAACCACTTTGGAAAACAAAATGGAGGATCCTCAGACGAATAGGAATGAACCTACCATATGATCCGCAATAACACTTCTGGATCTACCCAAAAGAACAGAAACCAAATTATCAGACCAAAGCATGTGTATCTATGTTTATAGCTGCACAGTTTACAATTGCCAAACTATGGAACCAGCCAAGATGTCCATCAACAGATGAATGGATTACAAAACTATGGGATATGTACACAATGGAATTTTGCTCAGCCATAAAGAAGAACAAAATCATGTTATTCACAGGGAAATGAATGGAACTGGAAAACATTATGCTATGTGAGATTAGTCAGTCACAAAAACTAAAAATCACATGATCCCCCTAATATGTGGAAGCTAGGGAGAAAATGGGACATAAGAGGGACTCCAGATGAAGAAGGAGAATCCTTAGGTGAGCAAAGAATTTGACTTAACGGAAGATGATGGGGGGAAGCACCCTAATGAGCATGATGTACTTTCATGAACACATCAAAGTCAATCACTAAACTGAACTTGAGAAGGAAGGAGTGGGGTGGGAATTGGGGAAGGGTTAAATGAGAAATGTGTGCATGTATGCCTTTACCTTTACCAGCTTGTACCTAACAAAGATGTATGATTGCAATGCACCAATTAAAAATAAATAAATTTTTAAAAAAAGAAAGCGCTAACTTAATTGGAGAGAGCATTAATCCATCCCTTTCCTGGCCTGACACTCCAATAAATTTGCAGTGAAACCTTCCAGACACAGCCAGAATTTTGAGACAACTTAGAAATTATATTCTGAAGTTTCGGATATTATTAACATTTTTTGTTAAAGGTTCCCATCTCTAGTGAGTACAGTCCTTTTTTGTTATGAGGGAGTGAGTGTGAAGCACAGGGCCCTCCTCAGTGTCTCACATTCTGTTTCAGTTAGCTAATCCATCAATTAAGGGACACACTTCAATTGTTCAAAGACAATTGAGGGAAGTCCTTAGCCTAGCATGGTCCCTCTAAACCAATGTGCTGCTGTTCTGTTTGCAGTCCTTGCTCAGCTGGAATTCACTTGGCGCCTGAGGTATAGAGACACTGGCCTACTTGTTTTGGCAATAATTGTCTCTCTGCTATGAAACAGGCCCTGAAATTGTCTCTATGTTTAGAAACAAGATTGCTCTATTGAGGCTCTTGGGTGGAGAGTATCACCTCTTTATAGAGGTCTGTTATTCTTGGGACCAGATTTTCTCATTTCAGCCTTTGTTGGTAGTGTTTGGTCACTGAACAGACATTTGTGGGGCAAAAGTGAAGGACACAGGACCCCTGTTATCATGTGTGCCTAATGAGGCCCAAATGGCTATTTCCCATGAGAACATTAATTATGGAGGGTTGATTGCCTACTAACTACTTTGACTAAACATGAAGGCAAATTCTAGTTTCCAGTTATTATGATTGAATAAGGAGAGCATTGGAACTATTTTCTGCTTATTTGTTTGTTTGTTTGTTTAGTGAATTTTAAGTCAATATATGAAAAGTAAATCCAAATTCAATAATTATCAATTGCACACCTAGAAAGGAAAAGACGTTCCATTTAATACATATCTCTGAGTGACTGAAGAAGTTCCTTGACCATACGAGCATTCTCTCTCTCCTCTCTGTGTGCCACATGAAGGCCACCAAATATTCTTCAGCCACCAGAGTAGCCAGAATCTCTCCCAGTGAACATCTTGACTACTCTTCAATTCTTGATCTAAATCACCCCCAAGTTAGTACTTGGGTTCTCAGTACATACTTGCCATTAATTTAAGGTAAGCTCAGACTGTTAAAATCCCAGATAACTATTTCACTATTTACATTAACCACAGGCTCTCTGGCTGCACACACCAGAAAATCACCCCTGTTACTTGAGAAGGTGAAATCCTTGAGACAGTTGTATATATAGACTGATTATAGAGATTTTATATTTTATCATGACCAGCTTCAATGTATTGTCCCTCTAAGTTAGGATGAATAAAAAATCTTACTCATTGCCTTAAAGAGAAGATCTGTCCTCCAAAAGAAATTCTTGGCAGATTAATGTAAGACTTTCCATGCCAAAATTAAAGCCAGCTAGCTTTGTTTAAAAATTTTTAATGAAAAATGTTGCCCAGTAACTTACCATGAAATGAAAAATGTTGTTGCCTCCCCACTTACTGTGAAAGCTTCTCCGCATTCGGCCTTTCCTCATTTTAGTCAAGAAAGACCTTGTTTTTCCATTTACTCAGGCCCAGGGCTGTAAACTCATCCTTGACTCCTGTCTCCAACCCATCAGTCAACCTCATTGGCTTTCCCTTTGGAGTAGATCCAGAGTCGACCACTTCTCACCACCTCTGCTGCCCCCACTCTGGCCTGAGCCACCTCTATCTCCCACACACTGGATTATTTCAGGAACCTCCAACGTGGTCCCTCTGCTTCCATCTCTCTTCTCTTCACTGTCCCATTGACAAGTCGTGTCACTCCTCACTAGGCTAAGGGTCAAAGTCAAAAGCTTTAATATGGTCCTGTCTGCTTTCTGACATGTTCTCCTACCACTTGCTCTCTGGCTCATTCTCTCCACTTATATTACCCTCTCTTTCTTTCTTTCTTTCTTTCTTTTTTTCTTTCTTTCTTTCTTTCTTTCTTTCTTTCTTTCTTTCTTTCTTTCTTTCTTTCTTTCTCGTGTGTGTATGTGGTGTGTGTGTGTGTGTGTGTTTTACTGGGGATTGAGTGCTAAAGCCCCAGCTCTTCTCATTTTTTAACTATGACACAGGGTTTCCCTAAGTTAATGTGGCTGGCCTTGAACCTGCTCTTCGTCCAGATGACCAGATCGGTGTACTTTCTCACTTCCTACAGATCTCTGCTCAAATACAATCTCACCAAAAGAAGCCAAGTCTTGCCAACCCGTAAAAAATAACTACGACCTCCCAGTACCGCACACCCTGTCACCTTGCCTCATTCCATTTTTCCTCATAGCACTTACCATCCTCTTGACTTATGACATTTTTTATTTGCTTATTGTCTATCTCCCACAAAGCACAGGCTGTCGTAGACATTTAATAACCATTTCTTGAGTAAATGGTGATGGTAACAAAAAAGGTTGGTTTGTCTTCTGGATTCCTTATAGGGAAGAAATAAAAGACATAGAAACCTGGAAATGGAGTATCATCAACACAACAGCCATGACCTATTGTCAACTATTGTCAAGAGTAAACAAGGACTTCTATAGAATCGTGAAACAAAAATCTAAAATGAGCTAAAGGAATTTGTTGAATTTTAAGCCTAACATATATGATTACTTTAGAACATGGTGAATTAATTGGAACCTGAAATAAACCTGTATATCTCCTACAAATATACAAATCTCCTACAAATCTGGGTTCAAGACTAACCTTGAACCCAGATGATTCTTTTCTCACATCTCCAGGGTTCAGTGATGTAGGGACTTGGAGAAGGCTTTCTTGTCTCACATAAGAAAATAGCTAGTGTTGTCTCCTCTCTTTTCGGTGTTATTTATTTTTTTGCCCATTCTTTCTTATTTTGAGACAGGTCTCACTAAGTCACTGAAGATCTCACTAAGTTGCTGAGGCTGGCCTCAAACCTGCGAGCCTCCTGCCTCAGTCTCCCTAATACTGGAATTACAGGTGTATGCCACCACATGCAGTTCAGATGTTACCTATTATGTTAGTTATTACAATATTTCTCTGGGCTCATTGATATTTCTCTGCTAGTGTGGACTGCTTGTGTTTTCTATTTTATGCTCCTTTTTTATTCCTGAAATGATCTACACCAAGCAAATGAAAACTTGGAGCTCCTCGATCTGGGGGTTGATTTAAGTTGTACTCTGAGAGACAATAGTACTGGTTAGGGGTGAAGATCCCATAATACTCAATCTCTGGGAGATGTCAAAATCTGTAACTGGAGGAAAGCAAATTCAAGAAAATTGAAACTCCCTTAAGGTTTCAAGTGACAAAAACATAGGGATAGTAAACTCTTTCAGTTATTTGTCAAATACATGCTCAGGTTGAGTTAAAACAATGCAAAAAAAAATGTATAGTCCCTACTTTTAAGATGCTCCCAATTTGGAAAAAGACAGATAAGTCCATGGATCATTATCATCCAGTGATCAATGCCAGGTCTTATGGGAGAACATAGAAGGTAAATATAAGCCTAACAAGGCTTTGATATAAAAAAACACTTGGATTCTAAAACAAGTTCCCCATTTCTTATGTAATACATTGGATGAATTACCTAAATTCCATTTTAGGCCAGGTGTGGTGATGCGTGCCTGTGATCCCATTATTTGGTAGACTGAGGCAGGAAAATCAAAGATTAGAGGCCAGTCTCTGTAACTTCTGAAGCCCTATTTTCAAATAAAAATAACTGAGGTAGAATGCCCCCAGGTTCAATCCCCAGCACTACACATACACACACACACACACACACACACACACACACACACACACACACACTCCCTTCTGATAAGCCAAAAAAATCATAATAAAAATATGTTTTAAAACAGCTAAGCCGGGCGTGGTGGCGCACACTTGTAATCCCAGCATTTGGGAGGCTGAAACCAGAGGATCCAGGTTCGCAGCCAGCCTCAGCTACCTAGTGAGGCATGGCATTCCGAAACTTAGTGTGACCTGGTTTCAAACTAAAGAATAAAAAATAGGGCTGGGGGTATAGCTCGAAGGTAGAATGCCCCTGAGTTCAATCCCTAGTACTGCAAAAAAAAAAAAAAGAAAAGAAAAGAAACAGCTAAAATTTGTATTGTGTGTTGGGCCCTTCTGTGTCCCTTAGCCAGTATCTGATAATTATGTTAAAAGTTGTTACATACATTTTTTTAACATTATGATATACATATGGGTATTCCTATAAGGCCATGTGGAAAAACCAAGGCAGGAATTCTTGGTCATTAAACTGGATGTCATTCTGTAATTCTGAAGGACCAGAGCACATGCGGAGGATCCCAATGGAAGATCGTGTAGGGAGGGAGCAGAACAGGGACCAGCGAGGACCGTCAGAGGATGTGAAAATGAAGAATTGGTCAAAGAGTTCTACCAAATGGAGTCTCTTTCACCAGTATGTACGAATCTAGAGTCCCAAGAAGAACCTATTAAATAAAAGAAATAAGTAAATGTGAGCAAGAATTTAAAGGAAAAAGCACCAAAACCAATATTCTTGGGTTGGATATCCTCTTGTCAATGACTTAAACTCCTTCAAACTACAATAAAAGATAGTGAATGACATCCCTGCTTGGAACAACTTTCTACATCAGCAAGAGTGAAATTAGTCATATTCTTCTCATGAAGTCCTAGAAACTTGCAGATCATGCCCTGAAGAAAGAAATGTGGGTACCTTTGGTTATTCCTCAGGGAACTCTAACACCAGTTTCATCTGTGATAACATTGTTCCTTCAACAACTCCACTGTCTCTATGATAGCAGTCAGGTTTCTATAACAACTTCTCTTTATTGAAAAAAGCTACTATATGCTAAACACTGTGCAAATTATTTTATGTACATCATTACATTCAATTCCTTAAGGATTTTATGAGGAAAACTTGATTTTCTCCCTGTTATAAATGAAAATAATCAACCCTAAAGAAATTAAGTAATTGCCCATGATCATACAAGCTTTAGGTCAGCATTGTGCAGTGGCTGACATTTCTCAATCTTTTAACCTACAAATACAGGAGTTTTATATGGCAAAACCCTGGTAAGTGGCAGAGGTCATCAAAACCAGGTGGGACCTGTGTGGCCAGCCACTGTGGCAGGTGGTTCCTTCCCTACAGACCAAACACTAGTGTGAAGCTACACCAACGAGCCAGAGAAGACACCTGTGATGTCACATTTGGTAATGCCATTCACCTCTGCATGCTACTCTTATTAAAAGGAAATTTATAAACCAAGAATTGAACATACATTTTTATATAAGCATCTCTTTGGCTTCTGAAAGATTTCAGTTGAAAATAAAATTCTTGGTAGTGTTTGACAGATCTTAAACATTATTCATTCACATGACATATTTATTATGAATAATGCCATTGAGCATTTCTTATAAAATTCTGCCCCTAAAAGGAAAGTTATGTTCTGTAACAATAGCAAAGAATGCATAGAAGATAAGCTGACTGAAGAGATCTCTGGATATATATGCCATTTCAACAACTGAAATGGTTTAATATAGTCACTCAGGCATTTCTTATTAAAATGGGGGAGACTGAAAGAATAACATGTAAAGAAACCCAGAAAATGTTTCTGATTTGCAGTAGATTTTTTTTTCTTTTTTTTGGTGGTACTAGGGATTGAATTGAACCCAGGGACATTCTACCTCCAAGCTACACCCCCAGCCCTATTTTTTATTCTTTATTTTGAAACAGGATCTCACTGAGGCTGACCGCGAACCCGGATCCTCCAATCTCAACCTCCCAAGTACTTGGATTACAAGCATGCACCACCACGCCCGGCTCTAGTATTTTAAAAGATTCTGATATCCAGAGAATACCAGAAGCACAATGTGTATTTAAATGTAACTACTTAACATTTCTACTTAACATCATGGGATGATAAGGAGTATCTGCCATTAAAAACTAGAAAATGGCATGGGAGGGGGCATTTATTTTTACAATATGGTTCAGAATCTCTTAAAATGATTGCCACATAGTCTTCTTGTTATTTTTTCTTCAAAAAACTATTTTCAAATAGAGTATTCCAAAGTTTATGTAAAGCATTTATACATGAAAGTAACATTTTTTACTTATGTATGAAAATAAGTAATGCTATAAAATTTTTAATTCCATCTCCATTATTTTTATAACAATATGAGTGAAATGACCAAGTTTTTATTACAGTCCTAGTGGTTTTCATCCTGTGGGTTGTTCATTATTGTTGGAAAGGGAGGCAGAGTGAACATCGAGAACAAGCACCTACTGCTGGCTAAGTATCTCTGGGATTAAAAATTCAATCTATCTGAGAAATAATTCATCCTCTCTGCCTAAGAGGTGTTAACTCCTAGAAAAGGATGTATTCATTCTAGTTCCTCTGAGAACCCAGTACACTACACACCAAACTTTAAGCTTGACTTTTTTTTTCTCCTTTTTTGGTATTGGGGTTTGTACCCAGGGCATTGCACATGCAAGACAAGAAGAGCTTTGCCATTGAGCTACATCCCAACCCCCAACATTTTCCAATTCATAAAATAGGTTTAACACCTCATCTTAAATTTTTACATGTGAATATAGGGCTATTTCCCTTCAGATAAAATAAAATATAAAACTAAGAATGTTTAACCACTACCTAATTGAATTTTAAACATCATCTTAAATCAGTGGCTTCTAAGTTAAAGTCCAGTATATAGTATAAATTATAAATATTATAATTACAAATCTAAACTCAACTTGAAAATCATAAAAAGGTTAAATTACTTCCAAAGTTTGGAGGATATGTGTTTTCTCAATATGTATCTCCTTACTGTGAGCCACCATCTGCTTTAAATTCCTTTTTTTTTTTTTTTGCAATTATATAATCAACTTCAAGTTCAAGTCTGACTCTTTTTGCCAAGAATATGTTTTATCCTGTATTGAACTTTAAAACAAGCCAGGTGTGGTGGCACATGGCTGTAATCTCAGCACTTGGGAGGCTGAGACAGGAGGATTGCAGGTTCAAGGCCAGCCTTAGCATCTTAGCAAGACTCTCAGCAACTTAATGAGACCCTTTTCAAAATAAAAAATAAAGTAGGACTTGGAGTGCAGCTCAGAGGTAGAATACCCCTGGGTTAATCCTCTAGTAGTGAACAAAAGACAAAACCAAGCAAAACAAAACAAACAAACAAAATCCTGAAGCTTTACAGCATAATAGAAGAAAACTTTGTAATCACAGAACTGACACCTTCAGCTAAAACTTATAAAATATAGCACTATAGCATACCCACACTTTCACTTCTTTTTCTACTGCTATTAACTAAATAAGCTAAAAACAGAGCTGCTGATTTGTGGTGCGTACTAATCTCTATGTAGAGAGTAGAATACATTTAGATGAACTTGTTTCAGAAGCAGAAATAATTACTGCCAAAAAGTAAAAAGGGAGAAAAATGACATCCTCTGAAAACTCTTTTTGTTTTGAATGTTGGCATAGTTCCTAAAGGGAAATTTATGTTTTGAAGACTTTAAGATGCTAAATACTGTGACCAATTGCAGTAATCGCTGAAAGAGACTAAGACTGATGAGGAATTTCTCTTATAAACATCTTTTCAAAATTCATCCTTACTAATTATCCCCCTTGTACCTACAATAGATTTAATGTTGGCTGTGTGCAAATTTTCTTTTAGCATGTAAGCTAATTTGAGTCATAAAGCTTCACATACAGCTATAGGTTGAATTAATTTCTGAATATTCAGTCAAAGTCTAAATTCCATATTTTAAAATATCTCTTATAGGCAAGTTGCATAAAATTAATGAATTGCTCGGTAAACCTAATAGTATAAATAGTAGTGAGAATTGTTCAATTGATTTAGTACTTTAATAGCATTCTTATTCCTAGTATCTCCATAATAATATGCAAGAAGGTATTTTGGTTGACCATTTCAGAGAAAAGAGCTTAAAGATGAGTTAGTCTTACAGTATTTGTTTTTGTTAAATGAGGAAACTGAGTTCCCAAGATAACATCTGGAACTCAGTTTGTAGAAAGTCATATCATTAATTAATAACAAAGCTAAGGCTATAATTCAGGTCACCTGACTCAAATTCCATTAAATTTTTCATGGTACTGGGCTGATGTCAAAAGCCCTTAACACGGTTATAGTGTTATTTTAAATGAAATTTCATATTTAAAAAGATTCTTCTACAAAAAAAGAAAATTCAAAAATGAGCTATCAATTCCTGGTTCCAGATAGTATAACTAAAATTCTTTTACTACCAACATCTAAAAGTGACAGAGTGTAATCCCAGCATTCGGGAGGCTGAGACCGGAAGATCCAGGTTCGCGGCCAGCCTCAGCTACCTAGTGAGGCACTCCACAACTTAATGAGACCCAGTTTCAAAATAAAGAATAAAAAATAGGGCTAGAGGTATAGCTCGGAGGTAGAATGCCCCTGAGTTCAATCCCCAGTACCGCAAATAAATAAATAAATAAATAAATAAATAAATAAATAAATAAATAAATGTGACAGAGTAAAATAAAATAAGCATTCTTTTAAGGGCTTATGTGACTGTATAAAAACACCCTACTTTCAGAAACACAGAGGGATTTAAATACTTGGTATTTAAAACCCTACCATTGTCTAGGTATATATGCTTACATAATAGTTGGAGGAAAGGAGACTGAAGAGAATAGGCAGATCATGTGAACTTTGAGGGTAACCACAATAGACAGTTCCATTCAAAACAGGAGCAAGGGAGAGAGAATGTGTACCAAACAATTCTGATATCCATGGACACATCTTGCCAGTTTCTCAATTAGGGCTCACTTCTAATCTTGGGGAATTACTCTCCATGGTTCCTGGTTCTATCTTGGGAAACACTGGTTCTTTTCTGTATAAAGAGTCCTGTTTGCAAATGAGTAGATTTTGGTTTCCTGACCTTAATAAGGAAAGTCTGAAGGCTCCATTTAGGTCAGTTTGTGTGGGTTTTCTATAAATTTTATTACGGCTTACTTTATTATGCCTAAGCACAATCTTATTGTGTTAAGATTTTTAGAAGCTCTATTACTTATGGAAGGTAAGATATTTGAGAGGCAGGCCCTTAGGATCCTTAGATGTACTTTCATCTATCTGTAAGATTGATAAGGCACCATCTTAGATATTTTTGAGATCTTAACAAAAAAAATCCAAATATCATTTGTTCTTCATTCAGAAGTCCTTCCTTACTGTAAGATTGCTTTGCTGACATAAAAAAAAATTTTAATGTTGTTCTTTACCCATTACTTTCTTCTAAATTGCATTCAAAAACTGAGTAGCTTGACCTTTAGCTCATTTTTATTTTCTCTTCATTTAATATACTTTTATTGGTGCCTTATAATTATACCTCATTATGAGGTATAGTGTGATAGGAATATACATGAGTTGTGATTAGACACAGACTGTCCCCTGAAGAGCTCATGTATTAATGTTCAGCATTGACGTGTGAAGTCATGAGGGCTGCGGTCCCATTGGTAGATAAATCCATTGGTATGGGTTTCCCAAGTCCTGGGTGGACACTGAGGCAGGTGGGGTGTGGCTGGATAAGGTCCCTGAGGGCGTGGCCTTGGGGACGGTGCTTTGTCTTTGAAAGCCCTTGCTTGCTCGCTCTTGTGGCCTCCATGGTGCGAGAGGAGAACCCTTGCTTTCTCCTTTTCTGTGCTCCCTGCCACCAAGTCCTGAGCTCCACAGATAGAACCTGGCCTGACATGGACTGAAGCTCTAAACCTCCAAAATAAACTGTGCAAATAAATCTTCCCTACTGCAAGTCGCGTGGCCAGTCATTTTTTATTATAGCCGTGAGAATGTTGACCAACAAGACATGCACAAGATACTTGGTGCGTTTCCCTGCGGATCCCACCCTTCTCCCTCCCTGTCCTCATACATGAACTGAGATTGGTATTGATAGTTTCTTATAGGTATGTAGCATTACTTAAACTTTACTTTCATTACGTCTCCTTCCCCTTCCTCCTCTCCACTCCCCTGAATCCCCTCCATCGTTCCATTGGAGTCCCTGCTCCTTTATATGAGGTCTCCTTTATTTCACTCTTGATGCACACTGAATACTCTGTCTAAAAATCCTCTTAGCTGTATTATTAGGATTATAAAGAATAGTTCTACTAAACCTTCCACCACTCAGCAGCAGGAATCTCACTTCCTCCTGCTTCCAGTAATACTCCCTTCACTTCCCAGGCCACTGTCACTGAGGCAACTTAGTGAGACTCTGTTTCAAAATAAAGAATAAAAAATAGGGCTAGGGGTGTATCTCAGAGGTAGAATGCCCCTGGGTTTAGCCCCCAGTTCCTAAAAAAAACTATCAATAGTAGAATAGTACTCATGATTATTTTTAAGTTGTTTACCTCAATTACAAGATAACAGTACCTCAATATCCAATTTAAAAAAAAATCAACCTAGCCTTTTGTTCCATCTTTCACTTCTAATGGGAGCTTTTTATTTTAAAGGCAAGTACCTGTAGATTTCTACACATTCACCCACAAACCTAAAGGAGCAAAAAGTCCAAGGATCTGGTAATTATTCTGGTCTTTCTTTAAGGTTGTGCAGCATCACACCTGCCACATTCTATTGGTAACAAATAAGAAAGAGTTCCTCTCGTAGCTGGGGAGAAGAAGAACAGGTCTCCATCTCTTGATGGAGGAATATAAAGATACTCAAACAAGAGGCAGGAGACTATAAACTGTAGGCCAAATCTGACCTGTTAGATGGTTTTGTAAATTAAGATTTGTTGTACCACAAATATGCTTTGCTCATAACTTCATGCATTGTCTATGGCTGCTTTGTCTATAACAGCACAATTGAGTAGTTGCAACAGGCACAATATAGTCCACAGAGCTTAAATATTTCCTAGCTGTCCCTTTACTTCTATAAAGTCAGCAAACCCTGTTCTAGAATAATAAATAAGACAGGAGATAGTGTTATGCTCATTTTTGAAAAATGTAATCAGCAAAAACACATTCATTTTTAAGGTTTGTGAAAAATGTTTCAAGGATTAAGCAAACAAAAGCTATTGAATTAAGTATTGAGAAGATAAAAATTATGTCTTTGAAAAATTGTCATTCATTAACAAAATTTAAGCTGGAATATGTACCATCCAAGGCTTTGGAGTGAACACTTACATGTAAAACAGATCCAAAAAGGCATATAAAGATAAAACAAAAACAAAAACATGTGTAGACACCTCCGGGCCAAAACCTTAATTCTTGAATAAGGAAGTGCTTGGAGATACAGCCTAGTAGAAGATATTTGGGCTATGGAAGTGGAGTCTACACCAACAAACTAGTACCTTTCTTGAGGAACTGTGTTAAGTAAATAAGTTACCATAAGAGCAAGTCATTATAGATCAAGGATGCCCCTCAGGTTTTGTCTCTTGTTCTTCTGCTTTCTGCCAAGAGTGGAGGCACCACAAGGCCCTTCCCAGCCTCCAGAACAGAAAACCAAAATAAATCTTAAGGAAGTCATGTGACTCCACTACCACAAACATGCAATGTCTTCCCCTCACAATCAGAGTAAGATCTAGTCCTGACAATGACTTCTGACACCTATCTGATCTGTGTCCCCAATTCCTTTTCTGACATCACATCAAACCTGCCAGGCACAATCCAACCTTTTTGATGACTTGAGAGAAAACATCTCACCCTACCCCACATACTTAATTTTCTTTGTGAGTCACTCTTGTGACTAAGTACTTGTTATCTTCCCATTTCCATTAAATAGAAAGAGGAAGAAATTCAGCCAACTCCTTGTCTTCCATAGCAACAAAAAGGAGAGTGGTAGAGATAAACCCAGAATTATTTATTTTTAAATTGAGTATTGTACTTTTGCGTTTATATTTATATTTGAAAAGTGTGTATCTGGGGATCTAAGAAGTCACAATACTCAAAACTAAACAAAGCAACCATCCTATGTTGTACGTGAATTAACTTTTCTACATTTGCTGGAATTCGATGGCATCACTTTTCAACTTATGCAAAGTATGAAACTAAGTGTTGGGCTTTTAAAATATCAATGATCTATCTGTAGTATTTATGTATTCCAATGTAGGAAACATTGTTTAGGTCTTATAACTTTCTTGTCTTCTAGCCCTGCTACCAAAATGAATAATGCATATAGAATTGGCAATAAAAAGAAAGAGATGTTTTCAATGACTATGGTTATGAGCATGATAGGTATTTATGTTACAGGCATAATAGGTATTGGTGTTATCCTGAATTTATAGCAAGAATTGAAGTCAAGATGATTAAGAACCAATCAATAGTTCACCAGGATCAGATGTGACATCTGATTTCCACCACTCTGCTTTCTCAGTGAAGTTATTACTCTGTAATCTTGATAGCTTAAAAAAAGGGAGAGAGAGGGAAATAACAACTCCTTATCCAATAAATAACCTGGGTAACTATTTTGCTTAAATGAGTTCTCAGATCCTCATATCAAATAAGATCTGATTGATTTCAATCTCAGTATGTTCTTCAAATCAAGCAAGTTTCATAATGTGTTGAGTTTTGCTACTAAATAGATGCAGTAAAAATAAAGCCGGGCGTGGTGGTGCACGCTTGTAATCCCAGCATTCGGGAGGCTGAGACCAGAGGATCCGGGTTCGAGGCCAGCCTCAGCTACCTAGTGAGGCACTCCACAACTTAGTGAGACTCGGTTTCAAAATAAAGAATAAAAAATAGGCCTGGGGGTATAGCTCGGAGGTAGAATGCCCCTGAGTTAAATCCCCAGTACCGCAAAAAAAAAAAAAAGAAAGGCTTATTTGGTGGATAGAATGACAGTTACCAAGAAGGTCTTTAGCCTGGGATACCAGATATTTTTAGCTCTGGGTCGGCATGTAGCTCCTACTCAATATATTAAAGCTACTCTGAGACCCACTGAACGCTGGAAAATTGTCCCAGTGGATCAGTCCATTTGCAAAACCAGGTGTTTCTGTAATTGTGACACCATGAAAAACATTCATAGTGCTCCAAGGCCCTTTAAACTCTCCTTCCACCTGTGCTTCTTGGTTGAGTCCGGTGGCTGCTTATGCTTTTCGGGGATCTACTTGTTTATGTAGGTGCATTTCTTTGTTTCTGAATTTATTTTTGCTGCATTTTAAAGAGGAAAATTTATAGAAAAAGTTTTAACAAGCTAGTGTTGGGAGTCACTCACATTTCAACCAGGTGCACTCCTAATGTGCAGGTGTAAACCAATGAACAGGTAAGGAAAGCATGAGGTGAGCGCACGTCTCTGAAGGATTAATTGTGTATGTCCATGATGAATGTATCCCAAGGTGCACTTTAAACATCTGTTATAAATTGAGGCATTGTCCTCCTTTCCCCCCAGCTTCCCTATGTCATTTATATACATACAGCAAGCATAGCCTATATTTGGGTATCATGGAAATGAATGTCTCTTTTCATATCATAAAATTTAATTTTATAGGAATTTTAAGTTTTAGGCAACAAACACATGTTTTTGCTCTTCTAAATAGACTATTGCTTTTATAGTTGCAAATGTTCTATGTCTGCTTAAGAATACCATGTTAACAATATATTCTAATGCCTTAATTCTTTTTTTTTTCCCCCTCACATTAAGTAGTAATATAATCACTTATCCCAGGTCTGTGTCTTAAATTTTTTCCAAAGGGATATGTTTTTAATCTGTATTAGTGTTTTCTCATTCTGAATAAAATGGAAGATACCTATTATTAAAATTAAATTTTTATGAAAATAACTTTTTATTATAATTGATTCCAAATAATATAATTTTTGTTTTCTGTTTCATACTTTGGAACATCTTAGCTATTTACTTTTCCATATAATTTGTTATAAAGTAATACTTTGGCTATTTTTAATACTGTATAGTCACACTAATGGCACTTTTACAAGTTTATGTTTAATTATATTACTTCTTGTAATGCAGTGTTTTTAACAGCATTTTCACAAGTAAAAATATGTAATTAGAAAACAGGAATGGAAAAAGTATAATCTTTGGGTGAAATAAAATACCATACTAAGTTAAATAAAAACCTTTTTCTTCTCACTTTTAAGTAGAAAAATTAGAGGTTTGTGTGAATGATTTATTTTTTAAATGCTAAATTTTATCATCATAACTTTTTGAAGATTTTAACATTTATATACACTCAGTGTTTGCCACTCAAAAGAAGGAAATATTTTAATTACACATATATTTCCAAATATTAAAAATCCAAAACCACCCATTTATTCAATGAATCTATTAACATCCCTATTACAAACCACAGAAGACCAGACACCTGCAAGTGAATGGAATTGGTTTCATTACATCCAAACATTTTGAACTTGATATAATAGATAATTGGAATTGCTGGATTGCAGAAAATATAAAGCAATCAGTATTTGATCATTTGAATGAAGGAGGCTATCATTTAACTTTAAAACAATTTTTGCCCTAAACAACAGAATTTTATTTTCTCACAATTGTGGTGGCTGGAAGTCCCAGATCAAGTGGTTAGCAGGGTTCATATCTCCTGAAGCCCCTTTTCTGGGTTTGCAGATTGACTTCTTCTCCCTGTGTCCTTTTCTCTGACACCTACCCTTGGTGTCTCTTACAAGGACACACCACCTTTGTGATCTCATTTCATCTTAATTCCCTCTTTAAAGGTCTGATCTCCAAACACAGTCACATGGAAGGGATTGAGACTTTGACATATGAATTGAGGGATGGATAGTACACAAGTCAGCTCATGAAGGGTGAATAGAAAGAGTAAACAGTTGTGTTTAGAAGATATGAGCTCTATCAACTTTGTGCTATTGGGGCAAATCCTGTAGTTATGTATCTCTTTTCTCACCTACAAAATAAGGGCAATAATTAGTTTATATAAAATCACTTACAAAACACTAGAATTGTTATATTTGACCTAAACTTTTAATTGTGGATTACAAAGCTTTCTATTGACAAGGAGGTAACAGAAAATGGGGATCATTTCTCAGGGAATTAAAGTGAAATAAAGGATGTCATTAACATTAGAGTTTAAATCAGAAGTTACAAATTGGCAGCTCATGGGCCAGAAACAGCTTGCAAACCAGTTGTTGGTCTCCACAGTACTTAAATTTGCTAAATTAGTTGCCAACCTTTAAAAGTCAATTGAATTCACATAAAAATCTGGATTTCCATGCTTAGCCTCTTTCTAAGCATGGCTGTAATAGACTAGCCCTGAGAAGTGCACAGTCCCTGTTGTTATCCATACAATGGCACTTGCCATTTATTGTCACAATTGAGATGTTGTTGACAGAAATATAACAATATTTATTCTGGATCTCTAGATGGTTGCCTCTGCCTCTTAATCAACCAATTATATTAAACCATAGGTTGCTAAATAAAGAAGCAATAAAAAAAAAAGTCTTTGTAATATAGTCATAAGAAAGGATGGGATGAGAGCCAGGCATGGTGGCACATGCCTGTAATCCCAGTACTTGGGAAACTGAGATGGAAGGATCACAGGTTCAAGGCCAGCCTCAGCAATCTAGTGAGAACTTATTTCCAAATAAAAAATAAAAATAGGGCTGAGGGTGGAACTCAGAAGTAGAATGCCTCTAGGTTTAATCCCTAGTACCAAAAAAAGGGGAAGGGGGAATGAACAAGTCATTAGAAATTATAAAACGGGACAGAATGAAAATAAAAAAAGATCAACTCAGTTACATCACATGCAAATTAGGAGATCGTTATAATTTGTAACTTCTGACTGAAACTCTAAAGTTTTAATGATGTACTTTATTTCACTTTTATTTACTGAAAAATGATTCCCATTCTGTTACCTTCCTGTCAAAATACATATGTGGATATTTTGATCCTCACCATAAGAATCAACGGCACAAGCTGGGCGTGTTGAAGCATGCTTGTAATCCCAGTATTTGGGAGGCTGAGACAGGAGGATCACAGGTTTGCAGCTGGTCACGCAAATTAGTGAAGCCCTCAGCAACTTAGTGAAATCTTGTTTTAAAAAAAAAAAAAAAAATACAGCCCGTAGCTCAGAGATAAATGCCCCTGGGGTCAATCCTCAGTCACACACACACACACACACACACACACACACACACACACACACACACATAGACACACACACACACACACACACACACTGAATAAAAAAATAATAATAATAAAAACTGCACGAGTTACCCAAGCATGCTCTCCACAAACATACACTCCACACTGATATAGTCAAAGCCTCTGTGTGAGAATTCCCATTCTTCTAGCAGTTTCTTCAGCTGTTTTTGTGACTGATCCAGTAGCTCTGCTCTGTGGACAGTAGTGCCACTGAAATCCCCCTTTATTCACTGAGAAATGAAGACAAATGCTTGGGAGAAAAGAAGGCTGACTGTGATGGACTTCGCAGATATAATCGGCGTGAGGCACGCAACCTGACCATTAGAGGCTGAATGGCTGGTTGAGAAGAGCAGGGCTTCCCGGCTGCTCAGCACTGAGTCATACTTTCAAACAAGGCCTTGAGTCAGAGCTATCAGGCCTGGACTGCTGTTTCCCTGGCTCATGATAAGCCTGTCTCTTTTTATCCAGAGGTTGGGCCTGTGATTTAACATAGCAATGACAGCCATAGTTATCCCAAAAAACATCCTTAACAACTCTTTTCTAATACAAATCACTTATTCTTTGTGAAAGACTAGTGAGTCATGCAAGGAGCAGACTGCCCATTAGTGGTGCATTGTTAATTGGCTCTTTAATTAGTTTAGTGGCATATAATTATTTGAGGTCAAATAATAATTAAATTTTTGTACACTCCTTTTTTTCCTGGTAAATTACCACTGGACCACCCTCCAGGATAAAGGATCTCTAAATAACACACAGGATGCTTGCTGTATAACATAAGGAAGTGTGTGTGATTTTTTTTTTTCCTCTGCAAAAGCACCCTTTAAAAAAGGACCTCTTCATAAAAAGAGTCATTTTATCATCATTGTTGAGAACTCTCCTTTTAAGAATAAAAATCATCAAATAAAATGCAATAAACTTTATTCATCTAATTGAGTTGTCTAAAGAAAACAAAATACATCAAGCTTTAATTTTTAGTATAAATCTCAAATATTAATTGGAATTACAAACAGTAAAATAAACTTCCCAGTCAAGACTCTACCAAAAAATTTAAGCATTACACAAAAGTAAAGTTTTCTTCCACAACTACCTTAAATGAAATAAATCATGTAAAATAACCTCATTATTATTTTTTTTCAAGAATCAAGCACTTGACTGTAATTTAAAATGATTCTACTAAACTTTTGTAAGGTTCTGCTTAAAATTTGAAGCCTAGACATTTATTTTCTCATTTCAACTTAAAGATTATAGAAAAACTGTATTCCAAATAGTATTAAATATTTTAAATTACATTAAAAAGAAATGTGATTCTGGAAATGAGACTTTTAAAAAGCAAGATTAATATGACATCAGAGGTAAAAAAAAAAAGAAAAAGAAACTACTGATTTAAAAAAACTGTCTTTATATTTAAAAAGTATTTTGTTAAATGTTTTCATTTTTTTAGTAGCTCTGAGTTAATTGAATAAATTCTGATATATACCGTAATTTCCCCATAAAAAACACATCACCATAAAATATACTTTGATTATATCAACATTGATAGAAGAATTTCTATAGGCACTTAGACAAAGTTTGTTCTTATTTAGGTAGATCTTATAGATTTTTTCAGTTAGTTAGAGAAGAAAAATTCCTAAAGAAGAAGCTTTATTTAAAAAAGAAATATAAAGCCCAGAGAGATGGTGCCTGCCTCAGTATTTGGGAGGCTGAGACAGGAAGATGGCAGGTTCAAGGTCAGACTTAGCAGCTCAGCAAGATCCTCAGCAACTTAGCTAGACCTTGTTTCAAAATAAAAAATAAAAAGGGCTAGATGTGTAGCTCGCTGGTAGATGTTCTTGGGTTCCATCCTCTGTACCAGAAAAAAAAAAAAAAAAAGAAAAAGAAAAGAAATATAAGCTGGGTATGGTAGCACACACCTATAATCCCAGCTATTCAGGGGGCTGAGGCAGGAAGATCAAAAGTTTGAGGCCAGCCTGGGCAACTTAGTAAGACTATGTCTCAAAATAAAATAACAGAGCCAGGCGTGGTGGCACACGCTTGTAATCCCAGCATTTGGGAGGCTGAGACGGGAGGATCTGAGTTCGCAGACAGCCTCAGCTACCTAGTGAGGCCCTCCGCAACTTAGTAAAACCTGGTTTCAAAATAAAGAATAAAAAATAGGGTTGGGAGTATAGCTCAAAGGTAGAATGCCACTGCGTTCAATCCCCAGTACCACAAAAAAATAAAATAACAAAAGAGCTAGGGATGTAGCTCAGTGCTTGCCTAGCATGTGGGAGGCCTTGGGTGGTTCAATGCTTAGTACATATACATATACATATACATATACATATACATATACATATACATATACATATACATATACACATATGCATATACATATTCATAATGCAGCTATATTTTGCCATTAAATAAATTCTTTCAAGGATTTTTACTATTAAATACTTTGAGTTCTTTTCATTTATGTAGACTCCTTTGCTCAGAATTGTCATAAATTTATGAGATTTCTCAGTAAGTACATACCCACATACACACACTTACATTTCCATGCATAATTGTCTACACATGGAATTTGCTCATTTACAGAGGGGTTGGCAAAATGCAAAATAACCTTGCTGGCCCTGTTCAAGTCAAGGCCAATCTGAACAGTCATGAACATTAACTTTGACCACATAAACTAACCTCTGACTAGGTAGAAGTTAATTTTGCAATATTTCCCTTGCTTTCACGTCACCAGAGAAAAATACTCAAAGCTTTACAAATTTCTTCTTTAGCCTGCTCAACATAAATCAGAGATAACTATAACAACTTTTAAAACTATAATTGACATTTTGAATGATTTTCAATGACTCTGAATTGATTTTTACCATAAAGCAAAGCTGTTTTAGCAATTTGCCCAGGGGAAAATTATGAGCCTGTATATAGGCTTTAACAAACAAAAATATCCATTACTCATACCCACACTATTTTTAGCTAAATGGAGACTGCAAATTTTTTTCAACTCATGCTTACCAACCTTCTAACTCTTCTCATTGCTGTTCAATATGCTCCTCTGCAGGTTACATGTAGTGCTGCTAAGTATTTTTTACCTTGTGGCCCACATAGAAAATGGCAATATACATATGGCCCACTGGGGTAAGGCTACCAGTCCAGGAATGGCCTTGGAGGCAGAGATCTTTATCCTGCCCCGCCTGTAACCTATTTGTACCTCATCCATTGTGAAGTTCTGGTATACATCCCCATAAATTGGCCCTGTACAATGCCCACAGGGATGGTAGCTTTTTCCATAGACAAAGGAAGACCCAGTACTTACTTCCAAGATTTCTATTTGTAAATCAATACTTTAGTTATCATCTCAGTTCTGCTTCTCATTTATAAGTTAACTGAACCCTTGACACTTATCCAACAAACGTTCGTTATAGTCTTACCATGTGCCAGGCATGGCCTTGTATTCTTGTCACCTAAGGAAATAAGATAGATCCTTGTAGAAGCACAGACTGGCCTTGTTCAGGGGAGGAGGACCTCACGAACAGGGAAGAAGATGCAAGTAGAGCCACACGGATGACACAATGGGATAACCGCAGTAATAAGCGCGTGCGCAAGGCTTTGATTATGTGCAAAGAAACCAAGGTCACACCAAGATGAGTTTTCAAGAATCAGAAGGAATTAACTTAATAGATAAGAGCGTATCTGGGGAGTGAGAACAAGAACAATTTAAAGGGTGATAAAGAGTCATCATGGAAAGTAGGTGCTAGAGTTTGTATCTTGAATGTCCACAAAGGCTCATGTGTTGAAGACTTGGTCCCCAGTCTGTGGCTTTACTGAGAGGTGGCAGAACCTTGAGGAGATGGGGTTCAGTGGAGAGAAGTTAGGTAATCAGGGTTCTGCCCTTGAAGAGGATATTAGGACCCAAGCCCCTTTCTGTCTTTTTGCTTCTTGGCTGCCCCAAGGTGAGCAGCTTCCTCAGCCACAGGTCCAAAGGCAACAGGGCCAAGAGATCATGGACCAAACTTCTGAGTCATAAGTCAAGATACACTTTGCCTCTTAGAAGTTGATGATCTCAGGTATTTTGTCATGTAAAAATGAAAGACACAGTCGATAATGGCCAGACAATTAGATTTCTTTTATTTCTATATGACTTCTATATTTTTAATGTAGAAAGTGAGAAAAGAGAAACTAGGAAGGAAAAGGAAGGAAAAAAGAAAATATTTTATGCTTCATCAGAGTATGAAGTATTCCTGCCAAAAATGCATGGCTTAAATTCTTAAAACTCTCCATTGGCTTTACAATTGTCTTCAGAGAATGATTTACCCAGATCCTCAAGATCTGGTCCCTCTCTATATCTCTGACTACACCATGACTCTCTTCTCTGGTTGGCTTGACTTCAATTGCTCGTCTCCTCACACTGTCCCTCAAACTGGACAAACTTGTTCCTGCTTTGGGCTTTTATAGGCCCAAATCTCTCTGGGGGGAGGGGTCAGTTTAAAAGTTTAAAAGCCACCTTTAATTGGAACCTAGACCACCCTGAAATTCCTACAAAGTACCTTCTGCCATTTGACATTTTCAAACTCACTTACTTATTTGTTGAAAGTTGTCCTCTCTTGGAGTTTAGTTATTAAAAGAAGTTTGGTACACATTGGCAACATGTTAGTTCAAAAGTATCCTAAAAAGCAGCATTGCCAGGAACCTTATTCCCTACCACCTTCCATTTCTGCTGCCCAGGAGAAACAAATTTCAACTAGCTGACCCTTTTATTTTGATGGTTAAGTTTCATATTCCTAAATAACATGTTTATAATTCTATTTCTTGATTTTTGGCTTTTAGGTAACTGTTGACTTCCCATTGTGGAAACATGTTTTCTACCCACACAGACATTCCTTACTTCAACTTCTCCATCTTCCTAACTCAGTTCACCTTCATCCACAGTTACGTCAGTATTCACTTTGCATGTTATTTTGCCTATATAAACATGGTGCCTGAGCTGAGCCACTGTGGTTTAATGACTTTTTAATTTCCCTTTCCATTGGTAATTGTTTTAATCTTGCTCATTTTAAATTATTGACACTTTAAAAGTTTGTTTTTAAAAATAAATACTACAAAAACAAACAAACAAAAACTGAAGGAAGACACTCTTAATTCCCATTCCCTTGTCTCCTTTAGATATCTACAAAATCATTATTAAATACACTCAACAACGTTCAGTGTGAACCAAACATTTTAGACACCTTCCAAGTGCTAATATGAATCCCTACCATCTCCAATATTTATGAGAAAAGATAAAGTCATAGTAGTAATGGCTAATCTGAGTCTCAAACTCTGATAAAAGAGTGATGCAAAATTGGATGGTAAGTTCTGGGACCAAAATAGGAATCAGTCTCTTATGCTGTAAATGCCACTCTGTCAGGATCTCTGCTACTTCTGTAAAAACACTGGGACAGGATCTCTGAGGAAGCAACTCGGTTAATGAACAGTCTGAGCACAGAACGATACTCTAGTCCCTGGGTTAAAAAGAGCACAGGAGAGCCGGGCGTGGTGGCGCACGCTTGTAATCCCAGCATTCGGGAGGCTGAGACTGGAGGATCCGGGTTTGAGGCCAGCCTCAGCTACCTCGTGAGGCACTCTGCAACTTAGTGAGACTCAGTTTCTAAATAAAGAATAAAAAATAGGGCTGGGGGTATAGCTCGGAGGTAGAATGCCCCTGAGTTCAATCTCTAGTACCTCTAGTACCACAAAAAAAAAAAAAAAAAAAAAAAAAAAAAAAAGAGCACAAAAGAGGTACCTCCAAATTTATGGGAAATTAAAATAAATCTGAAAATACATAGAATGACAGCACAATCTTGAGGTGTATAAATGGAGATTACAAAAGTAGGGACATTGACTCAGGCTAAAATGATACTAAATTCTAGATCCAGCCACCATTTGACTCTTGGTAGCATAGAGCACCTTTTTACTAAATTATGAGAAGACACCCAGTTATATTCCTGTTTGAACACATTTTACATTGGATGGGCTTTGTCAAATTGCTTAGAACCAGCCAGGTGTGGTGGCGCATGCTTGTAATCCCAGCATTTGGGAGGCTGAGACCGGAGGATCCGGGTTCGAGGCCAGCCTCAACTACCTACTGAGGCACTCCGCAACTTAATGAGACCCGGTTTCAAAATAAAGAATAAAAAATAGGGCTGGAGGTATAGCTTGGAGGTAGAATGTCCCTGAGTTCAATCCCCAGTACCGCAAAAAGAAAAAAAAATTGCTGCTTAGAACCCAGGCACGTGTAACCACTACCATCTATCCAAGGAGAGGTTCACAGTTCACTTCATTATAAGTCGGCTTCCAACCACGCAATTTCCTACCAAACCTGCTTTCTTTGTGAATATTAGAAGTGTCAGAAGCCGGGTGTGGTGGCTCACGCTTGTAATCACAGCATTCGGGAGGCTGAGACGGGAGGATCCTGGTTCTCGGCCAGCCTCAGCTACCTAGTGAAGCACTCCGCAACTTAGTGAGACTCGGTTTCAAAATAAAGAATAAAAAAAATAGGACTGGGGGTATAGCTCGGAGGTAGAATGCCCCTGAGTTCAATCCCCAGTGCCGCAAAAAAAAAAAAAAAAAAAAAAAAGAAGTGTCAGAGGTCAGCACATTAGCTGAATTTTTCCTCTCTAGCTCAATTTTGTCATGCTTCAAATAATTCTCAGAGTATTCTTATAATTGACTGAATTTGGGGGAAACTCTCCATTCTTGTGATTTTTTTCTTTTTTTCTTTTTTTCTTTTTTTTTTTTGCGGTATTGGGGATTGAACTCAGGGGCATTCTACCTCCGAGCTACACCCCCAGCCCTATTTTTTATTCTTTATTTTGAAACCGAGTCTCACTAAGTTGCGGAGTGCCTCACTAGGTAGCTGAGGCTGGCCGCGAACCCGGATCCTCCGGTCTCAGCCTCCCGAATGCTGGGATTACAAGCGTGTGCCACCACGCCCGGCTGATTTTTTTCTTTTTTAAAAAATAATTTTATTGGTTCATTGTAGTTATATATCATAGCAAAATTCAAAGTGATACACATACACACACACACACACACACACACATCACTTAACATTTCCGTCCCCATCCCATACATGTTAGTGAAATCAGTACTGATCAGTACTGACACCTTTATATATGAGCATACCATTATTTTATGTTCGTTCCTTGAGCCTCCTTTTTCCTCTCTTCCCTCCCTTCCCTGATCTTCTTCCACTATTCTATAGTCTTTTTCCTTACTTATCTAAATTCTCTTTTTATTTCCTATTTTCTCTCTAGCTTCCACATATGAGAGAAAAATGTATGATCCTTGACTTTCTGAGACTGACTGATGTTACTTACCATAATATTCTCTAGGTCCATTCATTTTCCTGCAAATGACATATTTTTGATTTTCATTATACTCTACTGAGCATATATACCACATTTTCTTTATCTATTCATCTGTTGAAGGACACCTAGGTTAGTTCCATAATTGTGAATTGTGCTACTACAAACACGGGTATGCATGAATCACTGTAGTATTCTAACTTTAATTCTTTTGGAATGATACTAAGGATTGATATAACTGAGTCATATGGTGGTTCCATTCCTACTCTTTTGAAGAACTTCAGTACTGATATGCATAATGGTTTGTGCTAATTTTCAATCCCACCAACAGTGTATAAGAATTTCTTTTCCCCCACATCCTCACTATAATTTATTATTTTTGTATTATTGATAATTACTATGGAATCTCAGTGTAGTTTCAATTTGCATGTCCCTGATTGCTAATGATGTCAAACATTTTTCACAAAATTATTGACCATTTATATTCCTTCTTTTGAGAAGTGTATATTAAGTTCAATTACCCATTTTTATTGAATTATTTGGTTTTTTGGTGTTACATTTTTTGAGTTCTTCATAAATTCTAGACATTAATCCAAAATCAAAGGAGAAACTGGCAACGATTTTCTCCGACTCTATAGGATTTCTTTTCAGACTCTTGATTGTTTCCTTATCTGTGCAGAAGTTTTTAAATTTTATGCCATCCCATTTACTGATTCTTAGATTTATTTCATGAGCTCTAGGATGTTTATTGAAGAAAAAAATCTCTCAGTGCCTATATGTTGGGGAGTCAGTCCTATGTTTTCTTCTTTCTTGTGATTTAACAGCACTGTAACCATTCAAAACATTTCATTGGAAGAGATGGGTCTAAAGGCTTACTGGCATGATTATCATCTTTGTTTAATGATAAAACCCTCAATTTTTCACTAAGTTTAAAGAGGTAACAAAGTAAATTTGATAAGTACCTTCAGTATTTTAAACCATATATTCAGAAGGCACCAATCCTCAGATTTTAGTGGGTAAAATAAATAGCTAAAAGCCAATACTAAATGTAGAATTCCAGAAACCATCTTTAAGGATTCTAATACAGCAGAATTCAGTTAGGGACCAGGAATTTTAATTTTTAATAATTATCCCCTATGATCTAGATACAGGTGTTATTAGATTACTCCATGAGAAACACTGCTATATCCTGGACATGTTAGCATCTACTGATTTCTCTGTGTGGTCCTTCCATGACCATTGGGAGCCTGAACAAAGCAGCCATATGAAAATAGTCTGTTCAAGGAGAAAAAATGATACCTCATTCCTCTACCCTACAATGAACTGTATTCTCAAGATGTATTACAGTCTCTTGTCTGAAAATAAACATGGTGGTAAAATAATAATAAAATTTAATATTCATGTTATATCATAACTCCTTAGCTAATGGGAATGACCCGAGAGCCTTGGGAAGCATGATGATGAAGAAGCAAATTATACCCATTGATGTTTTAACACTTTCCACTTTCTATTTCCCATTTTATCTCAGAGTTGAACTTCAAAGGAAATTCTAGTTAAATTCTCAACAGTGTCATCACTAATGGCTACTGTTATCATTGCTGACATGAACTTATGAACTACTAAATAAGCTTAACATAATTCGTATTAATCAAGATGTCAGATAGGAGCACTTATCCTATCTCCATAGGCCTTGTATTTTCTTCCCTCATAAGAGGTGCCATCATATCAGCTGAAATTTGAACTGTGGCTTAAAGTCACGTGGCTTAGTACATTAAAGCTATTCTTGGATGTTTAAGAATATAATTCTCAACTTCTCACCTAGAAACTAGCTCTCACTACCAGAGTCCATGGGGGACTGTGTTAAGGACAAACCAAAGGGGGAACAAAAGAAAGAGAGTGAAAGGTAAGGTAATGAAAAGTAGTTGAAGAACAGAAGGGAGTAATAGCTAAATTACTAGCTGGATGACAAACTGCCGGGCATTTAATAATTGTTTGATATATTATATATATTTAATAATTGTTTGACATATATATGTATGTGTTTTTGGGGGGGGTTGCGGTACTGGGGATTGAACCCAAGGGCATTCTACCTCCGAGCTACACCCCCAGACCAATTTTTTATATTTTTATTTTGAAACAGGGTCTCACTAAGTTGCGGAGGGCCTCACTAAGTAGCTGAGGTTGGCTGCGAACCCGGATTCTCCTGTTTCAGCCTCCCAAGTACAGGGATTACAAGCATGTGCCACCATGCCCAGCTTGTTTGATATATTTTATGGAATTTTTAAATGCATGGAATTTTCTTAAGACTTTTTAAAGAGACAGCTAGGAAAACAAGTACTTGATTCTATCGACAGATTTTTTTTTTTTTTTTTTAAGATTGTGAACCAAGCCGGGCGTGGTGGCGCACGCTTGTAATCCCAGCATTCGGGAGGCTGAGACCGGAGGATCCGGGTTCGCGGCCAGCCTCAGCTACCTAGTGAGGCACTCCGCAACTTAGTGAGACTCGGTTTCAAAATAAAGAATAAAAAATGGGGCTGGGGGTATAGCTCGGAGGTAGAATGCCCCTGAGTTCAATCCCCAG